>BQNB010091729.1:0-26800 GCA_026074375.1 Tanacetum coccineum
AGTTTGTAAATTTCTTAAATCTCTCTTTGCCAGATTCGGTGCCCCTCGTGCCATCATAAGTAATCGTCGAATGCATTTTTGCAATGACCAGTTTGCAAAGATCATGCTTAAATACAGAGTCACTCATCGTCTCTCCACCACATATCACCTGCAGACAAGTGGGCAGGTTGAGGTATCGAATCGTGGCTTGAAACGAATTCTTGAAAGGACCGTGGGTAAAAATCATGCCTCTTGGTCGGACAAATTGGATGACGCTCTCTGGGCCTTCCGTACAACTTACAAAACACCCATCGGGTGCACTCCTTACAAGATCGTGTATGGAAAGGCATGTCATCTACCGATTGAGCTCGAGTACAAAGCCTACTAGGCCTTGAAGCATGCTAACTTTGACCTTTCCACCGCGGGTGATCACCGCAAAGTTTAACTCAATGAACTAAATGAACTTCGTGATCATGCCTATGAGAATTCTTTAATTTACAAGGAAAAAACTAAGAGGATCCATGACGCCAAGATCAAAAACCGCGTTTTCAACGTCGGTGATCAAGTCCTCCTCTTTAACTCTAGATTAAAGATTTTCTCGGGCAAATTGAGATCCCGTTGGTCCGGACCATTCACCATTGCCCATGTTTTTCCATATGGCACCGTCGAGTTATCCCAAAACTCCGGTCCAAACTTCAAGGTAAATGGTCATCGAATTAAGCACTACTTTGGAGGGGACGTACCAAAATTAGTTATCCCGGATCTCCAAACCTTCCCCAAAGACAAATGAATACGGGGATTGGGTCAAGCTTAGTGACCCTAAACAAGCGCTTCGTGGGAGGCACCCCATTCTTATCCGTAGTTATGTTATGTAGTAATGAATAAGTGTTTTTGTTATGAAGAGGCTTACCTTTTTCCTTTTCCGTGTTTTGTGTTTTGTGTTGTATTGTTGATAAGTGAAAAATACACATATCCGTTTGTACCTAAATAGGCCCAATTAAACCCAAAACAGACCAAAAATGACAAAAATATGCTTGTATTTGTGTTTTGTATGTGCAGGTACGGATATATCAGAAATCACAAGAAAACCATCAAAAACAAGCAAACACGGACACGAGAACGGAAGAGTGTGCAAAAGCCGAAAACCAAAGTCAGAAAAAGTCAACCTTCAGTCAAATTGGTCAAACTTTGGTCAACAAAAGTTAACCATAAAAATATAAAAACCCACAATTACCATTTAAGGCCCTCAACTTTCCAAAAGTTACACAAATGGTCCCTAAGCCTAAATGGGCCA
This sequence comes from Tanacetum coccineum, assembly GCA_026074375.1. NCBI lineage: Eukaryota > Viridiplantae > Streptophyta > Magnoliopsida > Asterales > Asteraceae > Tanacetum > Tanacetum coccineum. The sequence goes on from BQNB010091729.1 coordinate 1,274, forward strand.
TACCCGGATCCAAAAGCCCAATTACCAAGCCCATTATCCTTTTATAAACTATAGGGGCCAGTTCTGCCATTTTTGAAAGTTATTTTAACTTCACAAATAACTAAACCAACCACAAGGACCATATATGCCGTTTCCCCAAAGTTTAAACCTGAATCCCCCGTTTCAGTTATAACTTGGCACCAAATTTGGAAATCTTAAGAGCTCATGTGTGTAATTTGTCGCTTTTTATCCCATAAGCTTCTAACCAGATTAATATACGTACTATTTTTAGAAATTAAACTTAAATCAATAATTTTTATCTAATAATACGTGCTATTTTTGAAAACTAAACTTAAATCAATAATTTTTGAAGTATAGTCGATATCAATAATTTTAGTTCAAAATTATACTTAAATTTTCTAAAACGAAATTTTCTCTATATCATGGTATTATAAGCAAAAAAAATTGTTGTAATAATAATTATAAACTGTGGCCTGATAAAAGTTTGCTGCATCTTGCCAGCTCACAACCGATGTTACAGCCTTCTAAAGAAAGCCCATAGTAAGAATAATAACCTGAGACTGATAAAAGTTTGCTGCATCTAAAAGTCGAGGGTTACAATTGCATAAGTGTTTAATATTAAGTGTGAATTAATAAATAAAAGATCTCTTTTTGTTAAATTCAAATATGCTTTTGAACTTTGGCTAATCTATTTTATAAGCTATGTGTATACGAGAAACCTAAGAGTTTTTGAAACCTAAGGTCCATGAGTCCCGATACTAGTCTATGTGAGGTGTCAAAAGCCTGGTCACTTAGCCGCAAGGTTGGGATGTGCCGAGACGAAAGTCGCTACATGGGATGATCTCGCCTTCAAACTCATTATTCTCGGGTGGAACGTGAAACATAGAATTTTGCAAAACATTGATCCATGGTTGAAATTCAAAATAGCACATACACCTAAGATATAATAATTGTCAGGAGTGAAAAGTTCACAAGTTGCAAATATGAGTAGTGTTAGCATCTTAACTGATATTTAACTGTGATTTCGTTTTAAGCTTGGTTTGGAGCAAGTGAAAAGTCGGGGACGATGAATTTATCCTTTTTGGGGCATTCTCGGATCGAAATGCATCTTGTTCTATGATCCCTAAAAGTTATAAAATAACGAAAGTCAAATAAGTTAGTTAGTTGCTTAAAAAGAAAAGTACAAAAAAATGAGAAAAATGAAAAATACAAAAATATGTGTAGGAATAAGTGTATATATTTAAAAATGGTAAAGACGGGGCTTTTCAAAGCTATTGATTCTTTATTTCCCCTCAATGAACACTTAGCTACTTTTCGAGGTAATTAGTCGAGGGGGATTGAGATTCTTAGTTTTCTAAGTGCTTACTTATAGCATTGCGTGAGGACACGACAATGTCTTAGTATGGGGGATTTTGGTATGTGTTTAATTACACATACCTTTGACCACTAAAAACGAGCTAAAATGACCAAAAACGTACCAAAAATACCTTGTATTTGTATGTTTTGCATTTGTATTGTGCAGGAAACGGATATCCGAGAAAAGGACAAAAATCAAAGCCAAAACAGACAAAACCGAGCACGGGAATGAAAAGAGCGTGATGAAGTCAAATTCAAAGTCAAAAAGTCAACAAAAGTCAAAGTCAAAGTCAACCCCGACAAAGTCAAAGTCAAAACCAAAGCCGACATTGAAGAAATACTTAATGGGCCAACCCACATCCATCTAATGGGCCGGGTCAGCCCATTAATGTATTAAATATACAAGATTTATGCTCACTGGGCCTAATTTATAAAAGCCCAATAAGACTTAATGGCTGTTAAGCCCATTATACCATCACAAGGACCATCCTTGCAAAACACCATATAACCATGAAGGGGAAAATCTGCCAAACCCTTAATCTTTTCACACAACAAGGACTTAACATGCAATATATATATATATACGAGTTGAAGGGCCATTATTGCCAATCTCCCAAACCCTCACCCCTGTCATTACCCAAATAGATATAAAAACAGAGCAACGCCCTTTCCCGCCTTTTTTCCCTATTCATGCTCCTTCAACCTCCTGCACCTCTACAGCTAGACAACAAAACTATCACCTCAACATCACCCCACACCCCACATGGGTCAATTGCCACTTTGGCAATCCCCTTGAATTCCATTCGACAAAGAAAAGAGACAAAGAATTGAGGGTTGAGATCAAAGGGATTGGGCTCCAAGCAAATCCAACGGCAATGATGACTTTGGGACTTCACTCACTCAACAAACACACTCGTTTTTTCCCTCACAAAAGAAACACATCAGAGAGAGAGCAATGAAGGGAAGACCTAGAATCTTCATAAGCTTAGTATAAATATAAGTCTTGTAAGCCCGAATGAGGCATCTAGTTTAAGTTTTTTACCTAGCATTTTTATTTTCAGCTTATTTAGTTTAACTTGTAATGTTTTGAAGTTTAATGAAATCTAAGTTTGTTCTTAGAAAATCATTTTACAGCTCTGTTGTTTTCAAGTCTTGACTATGTTTCAAAAGCCTTCATAAGCTCTTATAAGCTCTTAATCATACACATAAGTAATCTGTTTTTAACTATATAAAAAGGACTTAAGGAAATTTCATAAAAATCTCAAAAGAATCTCTCCTAAAAATTACCATAGCTCAATCTTGGATGATAAGCCAGCCAAGGAAGGGCTTATGGACTCTCACTAGCTTGTATTATACAAGCTAGAGCTTGTAGATTGGTTTGTTTACCCTGTTTTGAGCAAGGGTGTTGTAAGTTTTCTTATTTTTCAAGTTTTGCTTATTACTGTTCATTAGCTTATTTTCTGCTTATTCATGCTTTTTATTGCTTATTGCTATTGTTAGTTGCTATTCATGCTTAGTTAATGCTCATTTGTCCTTTGTTTTGAGTTATTCTTCAAACTGTCTTACTTGCCTTTAAAATTGCTTAATCTCTATTTGCTTATTCTAGTGCTTATATTTGTTTGGATTCTGCTTATTGGTGCTTAACCTTACTTACTTTTTATCTGTCTTTAAATATCTTTGTTTAAATCTTTGAAAGTTAGCTTAAAAATTGATTTAGAAAAGTTAAAGGGGTGTTTGGCTTAAGGATAAAAGTGGGTCAAAAATTTGTTTAAAATCAGTTGGGACATTGTGCCAACCTTGGCAGCCCTTTCTAAGTTTTTATAAGCTGTTTCCAAAAGTTTTCAAAGTCTAAAAACCATTTTTAAGGTATTTCATAATTAACCTTTACAACTGTGGTTTTAAAAGCTTTTCAAATTGACTTAATTTGATTGTAGTTAAAAAAGGTGGTTTTAAGGTAGTTTTTATGCTTCTAGTTAGTGTCAAAATGCAGTGGTCAAGTGTCTTTGTAGTTTACTTATGTGTTAGTGAAGAATCTGTCAAGACAGTCTTTAAGTAAAAAGTCTTGTTTTCATTTGAAAATTTAGATAAGCCAAAAGGAGTTTTAGCTTTTGATTTTTCTTGCACAAGCTCATTAGTTGTCTGTGCTCATCTGTTTCAGCTTAGTATAGCTTTTAAAGCTCTTTTTCTAACTTATCTTTAGGCTGCAAACAAAGCCCATTTGTTTTTAAAGAGAACCAAAAAGATAGCAAATCTGTGCAAACAACTTTTTCATTGGACATTTTCAAGGCTCAAATGGTTTTCAAACTCTTTTGTGATTGATGATAATTGTGGCTTGTAGGCCAAGGTTTTCTGGGGTATAGCCCATTAAGCCATAAGGTTCTTTTTGTTGGGTTATTTTTAAGCTCCAAAAGCTGTCCCTAGGCCTAATTGTATGCAGTTTGTGACTTAAGTGCTTATTGCTTATCCTGGCTTATTGGCTTGCATTTCTTTGCTTATTTTTGTTCTAGCTAGCTTATTAGGTGTAGGAGTCTATTTGCCTTAGCTTAGTTTTCATTTCCCTAGCTTATTTGAGATTTAAGTAGCCAAAAGTTAGCTTAATGTAGATTTAGTGTAAAAAAAACTTATTTGCTTATCTGTGTCTTAAAGCTTATTTTCTTTGCTTATTTTGCTTTAATGTGCTTATTAGTTGTAGTGTAGGTTCTGTCTTAGCTTATTTGCTTGTTAGTTAGCTTATTGGTACTTAAATTAGTAAAACAGTTTATGCATTAAGCCCAATTTAGTGTAAAAAGCAAACTGTCACCATTTATTTAGCTTATCTAGGCTTAATTTTAAGATTTGTAAAAATTCTCTTTGTTAAAGTAGCTTATTTTTAGCTTAAGTTTAAGTTTCTAAAAGAAAATTTGAAAAAAAAAATGTTTCTTAAAAAGAGGAAGCCACAGGTTTTGAACCCATGACCTCCCCCTTACATAGCACACGACTTAGCACACACACACAACACCAACTGCCCTTGGGACTTTTCACGCATTAGACTTGCACAAACAATTCCTTTATCCCTTTTTTTGGCCCATAAGCTTATAAGCCGTATTTTGCTTATTTAACGGCTTATTTGACAAGCTGTTTCTTCCAGCTTATTTTTCCTTAATCCAACATAGTCTTAGCTACTTTTTGTAAAATTTTCATATTTTTCCTAATTTGTTTACTATTTTTAATCATTTAATTTGTTTAAAACTATTTTAAAATCATAAAAAATTATAAAAAAGTCAAAAAAGTATAATTCTTTTTTTTGATTTGCTCTCGTAGGGTTTAAATTTCAAAATTTCACTTTTTAAAGAACGGGTTTAAGTCTCGGTTCTCGTTTTTAGTTTAAATTTGTGTTGCCTTAATTGTTTTAGTGTAGATTGCATTAATTTTCCTGTAGATTTAGAAATCAAATCATAATCTTTTCCATTCAAACATCAAATATCAAACGACTCTAGTCTCAACTTTCAAATTCACAGTATCCTCTGTTGGGTGATAACGACCCGGGAATCAAGCTTCCCGACTTACTATAATTAATTGAGATTTTTGATTCCCATTATTATATATTTATATATTTATATATTTATATATAGTAAAGGGTTAAGAAATCAATGATCGTATTTGGATTAGCATGAAAAATTTTCGGTGGCCGAGGAGATGAATTATCGCATAGCAACCTCATAAGACTAATATAATCCTCGTGCTCTCTAACAATTCTTGGAGGAATTGGAGGAATTGTTATGAGTTCACCGGTGAACTCATGGTGGAGAGGATCAATCTTGGGAGAGGAAGCTATCAAAGTATCATGATCGAGTATTGATTCGGTATCAAAACGATCATTTTTCAGAGTAGAATCGAGGTTTTCATTATGAATCGGATTAAACTCACTAGAAATGATCTCCTCGTCAAGATCAAAAAGAGGGTTCAAATAAGTTTTAAAACTCATTATGTGTATAACCTCCTCATGAATTGACTCGTCATCACTAGAGGAAGAATCGTCGAAGAGAGGATTGAAAAACGTCGTTTGAGAATCATCACAATCGGGCACATCACACTTACATTCATCCTCGGACTCACTTGGGTTTTGGACAAGGTTCTCAACACTAGACTTTATGAATTCGTTCGATTCTGTTTCTAGAATTATGTCAAGATGTTTGTCCTCCATTATGAGGGAGTCCGTAATTGGTGAGTCGGGTGTAATTGCAACACACGGAGGAAGTTCAGACTTAATAATATCTCTCAAGGGGATAGAACTTTCCTCGTCATCGTCATCATCGTAAGATGAGGTAGGCAAATTACAACTTGGAGTATTAATATATTCTGCCAACTCCTCGTTTATACTTTGCAAATCTTGAAGAATTTTGCTAAGCAATTCTTGTACCTCCTCGGATTGAGCATGCTTAATTTCAAAAAATTTGTCCTAAGCTTGCATTAAAACCTTTGGTGTTTCCCTAAAAGAAATACAATTAAATTTATTTAAAAAAGGTTTCAATAGAAATCATTAAGTCTTCTTTAGCTTGCAAAATTTTCTCACTTGTTTCTTGAGGAGGTTGATGAATGACGGGAAATTGCGGGGGTTGAATTTGGTCAAAACCGGAAGAATTGGAATCGTGAAAATTTTGATTCATCGGTTGACATTCAAAAGTCGCATGAGGACCCCCGCAATTTTCACAACAAAGACTTTGTTGTTGAAAACTTGGTAAAGTTTGTGGGAACTCATCATAGTTTTGATTGTAGCATGGTTCCGGGTTTGGAACTTGCGGTGTACAATAGTGACCATAACGAGCATCGTTCCCGCAAAAATCACACAAGATTGGTTCATAGTGTGTGGGGTAGTCGGAAAAATTTTGAGAATCGTCGAAAGAATTCGGATTTGGATCATAAGCAAATGAATTTCCAGCTCCAGAATTGCATGTCGGACAAAATTCATTTTGAAGTTTATCTCCACACCTTTCGCAATTACATTGTTGACAAACGATACCGTATATCGGACCCCCACACCAAAAACATTCACGTGGCTCGAATGTCGACATTAGAATTAAACAAATAGAGGATAAGAAAAAGAATTAAATGTCAAAGAGGTTAAAGGAGATTATTTTTGGTTTTTCGAGTTTTTTAAACAACATATTTTATTAACGGACAAAATGAGATTGAATAACTTAAACCGATAATCAACTTGCTTCACGGTAGCTCTTTAAAAGAAAAACGCACAAAGGAGCGGAGGAGCAGGAAAGCGCGAAGCTATTAAAAACCTTCTCCTTTCGGGTCGTAGTTCCTCGGAACAACCCTCCTTATACCCCTCTTATAGTTTGTTAATCTCTTAAAGGTGAGCCGTACTTCACAAGTGACACAAAGGCAAGTTTTAATCTTTTGTTTGGGAACTTATTAATGGAAATACTCAAAGTTGAGAGTATTGACTTGATGATGAATTTTAATCTTATTTAAGGATAATGTTTTAATATTTCGAGTTTTTCGTGTTTTTATCTCATAAATATACTAATAAAAGAAAATGAAAAATATTTTTGTATTTTTTTTATATTTTATATATTCACAAATAAAAAAATAACTTCACAAGGAATGATCTTCAAAGCACTAATTGTCAAACGTCGGAACGACAATCGCTTACACTCCTCCCCGGTGGCAGCGGCGCCAAAATGATAGATCACCTTTTTAGGAGTAATTATATATCAAATAGTATAATAAAATATCAAATATAAAATCCCCGCAAGTCAACCTAGTCAACTCAACCTTTTAGGAAAAAGGTCAACAAACTCACGGGTATGATATAAATGATTCCGGATAAGTGTTACCCGGGTTGTTCTCCCAACGAGGCGTGAAATTGACGGTTACATTTTTTGTTTGACTTTTGGATGCTTGAATACAAGAAGGATTTCATTTTTGGGTTTCTAAATCTAAGGGGAAAACATAAAAAAGCACGGGAATTTAAACCTAATACTACGGGAAAGCAATAAAGGCAATTTAATAACTTAAAAATCTACGGGAAGCAAAATAAGGCAAATAAATGAAACCTAGTTCTACGAGGAACATAAATAAGGCATGGAAAGTAAATCCTAAGTCTACGAGAACATAAAAACGAAGGCAATTAAAGTTAAAACACGAAAATGATAACGGGATTTGAAACCCGTTCTTTAAAAAACTAAATCCTACAATTTTAACCCTACGAGTTCGAATTTATTTTTCCTAGGTCCTAAATAATAAAAGAAAATTTAAAAAAAAAGAATTATATTTTTTTGATTTTTATTTAATTTTTTATGAATTAAAAACTGTTTTAAAAAGAAAAATTCATTAAAAATACTAAATAAAATGGGAAAAATCTGAAAAAATCATGAAAAGTAGCTTGAACAGTGCTGATTCTAAAAAAAATAAAATGGGCTTACCAGCTTATTGGAATAAGCTGGTAATAAGCAGAATAGGGCTGGTAGCTTAATAGGGTAAAAAGAATATAAAACAAAAATAGGGTAAACTAGTAAATGAAAAAGACCCCAGGGCAGTTGGTTGTGTGTGGTGTATGTGAGGTTTTGGCTAACTAAGGGAGAGGTCACAGGTTCGACCCCTGTGCCTCTCTTTTTTTTCAAACATTATTTAAAAATAATTTCTTTTAGAAACTTATAAAACAAGTAAAACCTACAAAGTTTGAAAAAGAGACTTTTTACAAAATCCTAAAATAAGTTGGGAAAAGCTAAATTAAGCAGGCAGATGCATTTTTTTAAGCTAAAAGATAGTCAATAAGATTAGACATATAATAATGTTAGACCTAGTATAAGCCTTAATGATCAAGTAATAAGCACAGAAATCAATTGGGAAGGGTCTAAAAAAAATTTAAAATAAAGCTATAAGTTAAAAAGGGTGCAAAACAGCCTAAGGGGACTTTTTGGGCTTATTTTTAAGCCTTTAAGAGTAACCTTATAGGTTTGGGGCTTATAAGCTCATAAAGCCTGACCAATAAGCTCTTAAAATCAGCAAGAAGGAATTAGTTTGAAACTCATTTAAGCTATGAAAAGCTAAGTGAACATGGTTGTTTTACTCAGCTTGGACTGATTTCTTCAAAATTCTTGAAACACAATAAGGGGCTTATCGCAGCTCAAAATAAGGATGTATAAACAAGGTTTACAAATTTTAGTGAATGCCTAAAACAGATGGAATCCACCTTATAAAACTGCTTTAAGTTTTCAATTTTCAGCATCAAAAACATTCATTAACTAAATACTAAAGATGGGATTGAAAAAAGGGCTTTTTTAACTGAAGCTGTTAATTCTAAACATTGAAGATCGTGGGCAAACTTTTAAAAGACAAAAGACAAATGACAACTTAGGCAAGACCTTTACCACTGCATTTTAACTCTAAAAACAATACAAAAACAGCACTTAAGAGAGCTTCCCAAAAGCTTAATCAAATGAGCTTTATAAAACATGATTGACTTAGCAGGTTTTCCACATCAATTAGACAAATTTTAAAAACAACTTAAAGACTTAAAGAACTTTTAAACACGGCTTAAAACAACTAAAGAAAACTTGCCAAAGTTGGCAAAGTGACCCAAAACCATTTAGTACTCGTTTTGACCCACTTTGAGCCCTTGTCCCAAACACCCCTTAAAGAAGCCATATTTCATATTTTAGCTTAAACAGGTTAAGAACTCATAAGAAAACTCAAAATAGATCAAGGTTGAGGAATAATAAGCACACATAAGCAGTTAAAACTAAAAATTAAGCACTTAAAATAAGCAAGGTCAAATGAGCAATTTGAGTATATAAATACAGATTGCATAAAAGATTTAAGCAAATTGGTTTTTAGACCACACAAAGCATCATAAGCACAAAAGTTAAGCCTACAAAACAATAGATAAGCTGAAATAAGCAGGCAATAAGAAAAGCAGGATTTAAGCTTAAAAAGATAGATTTGAGAAAACTTAAAAAAACTAAAATTTTCATTAAGACATAAACTGATTACAAAACTTGAAAATTTAAAATGACAGAATTTAAAAGACTAAAAACATAAATTTAAAAACATTAAAAACTAAATTAATCTACTCCTAGTTCCTAGTTGTCTTTTTCGTCTTGTGCTTCTTCTTTATATAAGCTGTGGAGTTGTGCTTGTTGTGTTTGTTATGTGAGAGCTCCAAAGTTCAATCTTAGCCCTCCATTTAGCCTTGGAGCCCAATCTCAAATCCTAGCCCTTGAATTTTGTCTTCAACCTTCAACCAATAGAATCACGAGGGATTGCCAGCGTGGTTTTTGGGGTTTTATGGGGTGGGGTGAGTGTGAGGGTGATGTTTTGGAGTGGGGTGAGGTTTTTGTCTCATGTTGCAGGGTGTAAGGTGAAAGGGAAAGGGGAATAGTAGGGTTTTGGCACCAAAAGATTTTTATATCTGTTTTTGGGAGAGCAGTGTAAAACTTTGGGGTTTTGGCAACCTTGGTCCCTCAAAGGGTATTATCATATTGCAAGAATCATCCTTTTGTGGTGTAAAGTTTTGAGGACTTGGCAGTTTTGCCCCCTCAAGTTGTATAGTGTTGTTGCGTGGGAAGTCCCTAAAGCACTAACGATGTTAGGCTTTATAGGGATATGGGCTAACTGCGTTAAAGGGTGTGTATTTGGGCCTTGATTTGGCAGTTTGGGCCACGGCAGGAATTGGGTTATTTAGATTTTGGGCTTTTTGGTTTTAGGATAAGGGCTTTTAAGATATACATAATATGCATATTGGGCTGACTTGGCCCAATAAAATGGGTCGGGTTGGCCTGATAAGTTTTCTTCAGTTTTGGCTCGGCTTTGACTTTGACTTTGTTGTGTTGACTTTTCTGTTGACTTTGACCTTGACTTTTTGACTTTGGCTTTTCACCACGCTCTTTCTGTTCTCGTGCTCGGTTTTGTCGTTTTAGCTTTGTTTTTCGTCCTTTTCTTAGATATCCGTTACCTGTACAATACAAATGTAAAACACACAAATACATTGTATTTTTGGTATGTTTTTTGTCATTTAATTTTTTTTTTCTTTTCGTGTTTTAATGGGTTAATAGGATGTGTATTTAAACACTTACCAGTGACGATAAAATCCAACAGTTCCAAGCGAGCAACTAGAGCAAAATGATTCCTCAAAAATCATACCCCTCTTCCTGAGCATACACCCTTAACTACAAGCGTGCTTGTTGCGGAATTTAAGTTTGGTCTTCTCCTTCTTGTTCTTCCATAACCACTTTAGCTTAATTACGTTCTTGCAAAGGGTTTGTCAATGAGTTCCAAGACTTGGGAGTTGTCAAATGTGAAGCTCTTCTGCATCTGCTTATCCATGCAGAATCTGCCATTGCTTCCTTAATGGTTTTTGGTTCAGCAGTACTCACGGTGAGTGCGAACATTTACATATTTTTAGGATTGGTTGCAAGTTGTCGTCTTGTTTGCACTGGCTTGGATGGATTTCCATGAACTTGTTCTAGCGGGTGATCTGTTGTCCATCGGTATTTGAAATTGCATGGTTGATAGAAGGTATGCATATTTGAATTATCAATATTGCGTGAGGAAGACTCAGCAACTTCTCGCTCACCGGTGTACAGAAAGGATGATAAATTCATCTTGTGAAACTGTGTGACTTCTGCTGTTTCTTGATGTTTTCCTCAGCATTAAATTTGTTGGATTTGTTTTTTTCTTTTTTTCTGTTTTATGAATATTGATTATTCGTTGTAGGTGGTGTGTCTTGTTATTTAGAATTGTCGGTGGGAGAAGAAGACTTGTTGACACTTGAAGTACCTGCAGTGAAAAATTCATCGTACAAAGGATCGAAAAGAATATCCAACTCTTGTTGTGACGGAACTGTTGTATCTGCTGAATGAGAAACATTTTGTAGTTGGGGGACGGGGCCAGAGTTGTCATAATCTGACGCCTTTTATCATTGGGGAACGAGGCATGAAGTGTCATTAGCAATAGACGTCTCTAGTTCCAAGATCTTTAAATCTTTTCCTTGTTTGTCTTGATCGTCTTTGCCACCTTGAGATCTTGTTTCTTGACCAACATGCTCATAATTTTCATCATCTTCAAAGCTTGCTAACAATCTCCCTTGATAGAATTGATATCTTAGAGGAAGATCTTGTATATCAGAGTTTGCAAAAGTCTTTGTCTTTAATTCTTAGCCATATTATTGATGAGAGAAAAAGTAGAGAGAAAATGTATGTGTCTAGAGAGAGAAACAAGAACACACACACTTTTACAAAATGAATCATCACCCCTCCATGGAATTATGGAGGGGGAAGTTATAGGTCTAGACAAGGTAAACTATTCAAACTTAACAATTCTAGTCCCTGTGAGTCTTGCCTAATGATAACTAATGTAATTTCGGATAAGTCAACATAATTTATGGCTAACAATCTTCCCCCAATATATGGACATACGGAATTACTTACAATGTTCCTATCATGTACAAATACAACACAAATAAGTTTCAAAGCGCTTCCAAAAAAAAAACTAAGAGTCTTTTTTTTGTTTATGAGTTCTCCTGGTCTTGAAACTTATACTTCAGCATGGATCTTTAGTGTCTTTACTTGTACAGGAACCATTGTAGTATGCATGATTTGGATTAACTTCCCCCAATTCATGCAGCTTCCCCCAAACCAACATCCCTATCTTGAGCAGATTCTGAAACTTTGATGCAGCTTCAACCATCTTCTATATGTCATTGACGTGCACATTGGAATTTTATAGAAGAAAATCCACACCTTATACTACTGCTACTTGTCATTAGGTCTTGGTGAATATTTGTTTGGGGGTACATGCGAGAAATCACAACAATTTTTCTCACGAATGAAAAATATTCATAAACCATGGATAAGTTAGTAATCTACACTACATCCCATGAAGTTGACATGGTAACATCAAAGTCAACTAAGTCCTGGATGTACACATTTTCCCCCATGATGGTTGCGATCTCTTAGAAGCATCATTGTTATGTACGTCCATATACTCGAGAAGTTCTTGTCTTTAGCACAAATATTAAAATCCAAACGAAGCATTGCCCTCTTGACTTCACAAACCGTAGAGGAGATGAAGCAAGAATCAAGAAAACTTTGTATAATCAAGGTCTTGTATATGAACGTCGTTGAAGAACTTTGAGAATTTTGCTTAGACTATGAAGTACGATTCTATTAGAATAGCACATTAATATCCCGTGAGAATTGCTGATTACATCTCAACCTTTAAACTCTCTGGCTAAACTTACCAACCTCGTATTCTGTCGGCTATTGTTGTGACCACTTGGTGAAGTAAACCCGATATACTAAACTTGAAAATGAAGTGAAATCCTCCAAATTTGTTACTTAAACTTGCATTGTTGTTAATTAAAGAACGGTGCAAGATTAAATCTTTAAGTATTCTATACCTCAGTCCTAAAAGTATAAGAAGTACATCACCTCTTGAAATTATCCACATCGACATCTGCGTGTGACACTGAGTACTACAATGTAACTCCTTTAAGTGATAGCTATAACCCGTGAGCACTATAATGTAACTCCTTACATCAGGAAATAACTAGATAATCCAAGTCTTAATCATAAGCTGTATACGTTCAAGCAAGTCATCAATTGATAGATTGGGTTTGAAGAAAAGGGGTAGAAAGTAGAAGGGAGTCTCGATGATGAAATAAGTAGACACCTTTGTGAAACCCACTTAAATCTCAAATAATGGATACCAAATCAACTTCGTGATCACTTGTCATCGTAATCCGAATCGTTAGCCATTTGTCGTTTTAGTGAATCTTATTTGGATCGTTTTAGTGTTATGTATCGTGTTTGTTGTGTTGTTGATCGTGAATGTTATTGAACTAGAAAAATGTTATTTTTTGAATTGTCGTCAACGAATAAACATTGTCTAGTTTAATCTGTCATGATAGTGTATTAATATACATGGCTTAATCCAATAATCACTAGTCCCTACTAGGTAATATACGGATTTAAAACATCAATTCTAGCCTAATTACTTAAAATACATCAGCCCAGATTTAACTTTGAGTATATTCGGCCCATTTTCACACTTGTACCAGCCTACTCATGACACACTTATGTTAATAAGTATTCTGGCCCAGTTGGTCTTTTAACCGGAAATCTAGGTATTCCAAAAGCCCAATCCAAATGGTGATGTGGGATATAAAATGTAGCAACCCCTAAATTTATTACTCACACATTAACCCTAATCATCTCTTTTCATCCGCAACCATTTTCTTTCTTATAAAAGTCAGATCACATCTAAGTCTTATAACTTCATCATCATTCATTACCACATCAAATCAAATGAATACCCCACCTTAATTGATTGTGCATTATCCATGAAGAACATAGAGTAGTTACGACTTCAAGATCATACTTATGGTCTCGGGTAGGTATATGTTTAAGTGATTAGAGTGTAATACAAAATCGAAGCAAAGTTCGAATATAACAAAGTTGTTATAATTCTTGCTTTAAATTTGTAAATCAAAAATGGTTTACCCTATTACACAGATCAATGATGATATTTATTCATATGATTGGATCTTTTGATGGTCTTGATTTAATTGAAACACACGAATTGAAATGAATCTGGGTAAAAATACAATGTTCTTAATCAACATAGAAAACTAAAATCATGACCTAGTTTTACTTCACTAACTATTCTAATAAAAGCCTAAGGTCCTAGAGGCTTGAATCACCATTTCACGGTTTTTAGTTGGATAGGTGGTTGAGGCATTTAAGAATGTGGTTTAGCATGAAACGCATTTCGTCCCGAACTTCATGAACGAGGGTTTGAGTGTGTTGGCAATTAGGACATGTGTATTCTTGAGATTGAGGAAAGGAAGAAGTTCCATCAATCTATAAAGATTGATCAAGAGGGATAAAGGTTTGAGACGGAGGAAATATAGGTCAAAATGGTAGGATAGTGGTTGTTGAAATGTTGGTGAGATGGAGTGATGATGGTAGAGGTATCATTTGTGAAGAGGTAGTGGTGATGGAAGGTAAAAGACTATTTTGCACATTTTGTGCATTATGAAGTGCGATTTCAATGTTTTAGGACAAGTCTTGGAGTTGCCTTATGTAGAACAATCAAATAACATACAAGGTTAGAGAAAGAGAGGTGGTTTTAGAGAGAGAGTGGTTGGATGAACATTTTAGAGAGAGAAAGAAACATAAGAGAAAACTTGTATTATGTGTGTGAATTAATGAACAACCAAAACCCTCTCCAAGGCATGGAGAGGGTATTTATACCCTAAGTGTGGCCGGCCATGGAGGCTTGTGGGCTTTCCATAGGCCTTTTGGCCCAATTAGATTAATATCATTACATTTGACTAACTACGGGTTTTGACTAACTATTATTGGTAGTGACTGATACTTTTCGTGTTTCTAACAATCTCCCCCTATGAGAGGTCACTCCAATTTACAAAGACTTAATCCTAGCATACTATGCTTTAACTTTAGTCTTGAGCTCGTAGTCTTTAACTTCAATCATTAACTAGTGAATTGATGTAGTGATCATAGACTTTAGGTCTTGAGCTTGTTCCTTAGCTTGTCGTGAGTGTGAAAATGGGATCTTGAGCACCTTGAGATCATTAACCAAGCATAATCTTGTTTCTCCATCTTGTAAACTTTGCTATCTAGTGAACTTGTAACTTTTGGACAGACATTCTCATACCTTTCTTGATTTGTAGACTTGAAAAGCTTTAATGCTGCATCTTTCTTGAAAATCTTTAACTCTAACACTTCGTCACTTCGAGAAAGACGTTCGGTATCAGAGTGACGGAAACTTCTTTGAGATTCTTTGACTTTAATACTTTGTCACTTCAAGAAAGACGTACGGTATCAGAGTAGCGGAAGTCTTGAAACGTGTACTTGAGCTTTCATGATGTCTTTATATTTGTTGGTCGGGTATGAGCATGTGGCTATGAATCATGACTCGTCAGGAATCAGCTGCACCAATCATCGGGAGTACCTGCAGTTTTAGGTTAGTGATAATCAACAGATATGGACGATAGTGTCTTTCTTACTTCATCGAATACGGTTGAAATAACCACGGTTCCCCGTTGATCAATATAAATACTGCCTGTGATAATGTATAATTCCGAAGAATATCCTTGACAGGGTTTTCGGAGTGTCTCAAAGCAGACAACACGATATGAGTGAACCAGCAAGACGAAGTCTCACCGATTGAATAGAAAAATCAATTTGAAAATCAATCGACGTGTCACTTGCTAAAGTGTTTTTGTGACACATCGAGAGTGTTAATCATTTCAAAAATTCATCATCAACCGTTAATCCATTTCCTGGAACAAGTTTGACTCATATAGAATCGCACCATCGTTTCTTTCTAGTTGTCACAAGTTTGATTCGTATAGAATCGCACAAGTCACCTACCATGAGCTTGTTTGATGTTGGCTCAAGCAGGATTTCCATCTTCATTGTGAATACTTAAGTATCACTCGGATGTTCTGGCAAAATCACAAGGATAATGCGTAGGACTCTTAATATATATCTTGTTATTCACATTGTGTGACTTAGCAAGCATAATTTTGACAAGTGTCCTAATGAGATTTATGGATGATCTCTTTTGGCTCTAGACTCAATAGTGCACTTTGGTTTTAGTGATCGGAGGCTGGAGCAGACTGCCACCTTTTCAATATCAACTAACTCGGAGTGAGAAAGTCGATAGAAATGCGTGTAATCTCCGTGAGAAATGAAACAAGAGTCTGTTGAGAGACCTTGAGTGGCTAGGGAGGGTTGTGCATAGCGTCACTGGGTCCATGACTGTCTTCAATGTCAGACAACAACTTAGTGTTTCCGACAGTTTATGTATTGACCCGGTTTCTGCCTAAGTGTATGGAGGGCTTCTTTCTTTTCACCCTTTATCCTTACATTTCTTTTTCATTCTTCAACCCCTTCAATGCTTACCGAGACTTCATAACTAACACTTTGTTGGGTGATTGATTACAATATATATATAATAATATACAAGTAAACTTTTCAACAAATTACCTTTGACCAAAGTAATAAGTCAAAATTCACAAAGAAAATCAATATATATATGAATCCGGAAGTATATGATATTCCCGGGTCGTTCTTCCGTACGAGGAATGCAATGGAGAGTCGAAAGTCTGTTTGATATTTGATGTTTGAATAACAAGGATTTTGATTTTTGGTTTCCTAAATCTATGGGAATGAAAAATTAGGCAAAAGGAAAAAAAACTAAAAAGCACGGGAAATTAAACTACACTTAATTCTACGGGAAAGCAATAAAGGTAATGGAATAACTTATGAAACTACGGGAAACAATTAAAGGCATGGGAAATAAATCCTAAATCTACGGGAAGCATAAATAAAGGCAAGATATACTAATAAACGAAACGAATTAGCAAACGGAAGCACGAATACGAATAACGGGAATTTAAAAACGCGACGAATAAAGTAAATTATCAAATTTTATCCCTACGGAAGCAAATCTAATTTTCCTAAGTCCTAAATGATAAAAGAAAATTAAAAAAAAAGAATTATATTTTTTTGACTTTTATTTAATTTATTATGAATTAAAAACAGTTTTATTCTAAAGAATTAATTAAAAATACTAAACGAATTTAGAAAAATCTGAAAAAATTATGAAAAGTCCTTTGAATAGTGCTTAATCTAGGAAAAATAAAATGGGCAAAGCAGCTAGTGAAATAAGCAGTGAATAAGCTTAAAATAAGCTGATAAGCTAAAAGGGGTTAAATATTAAATTATGTGGAGATATACCAGATGGCCCTACTGGTGCTGGTGGTATAGAGTGTGTGTGTTAAATTGCTTGGGTATGCAAAGGGGAGGTCACAGGTTCGAAACCTGTGACTCCCTTTTTTTTAAACATTTTATTTTTGAAAACTTTTTGCAAAAACTTAAAGACAATATGAAAATAAGCACTTTTTGTAACTAAGACTTTTGCTGAGTCTTAAAAATAAGCACAAATGCACATAAAAAGCTTAAAAGACTGCCAATTTAGGGCAGTTCTAATTGCATTGAGATATATGCTTTTAGAGCTAAAACTGAATGGGTTTTTTAAAGACTAAATAAATTAAAGACAACTCAGATAAGCTAAAGCAGGCCCTTAAGTCTAAAACCTAGTAAGCAATAAGAATACAAAAATACTCTAACAAATAAGACTAATACTAAAGCCCCTAAAATGACAGAATAACCTAAGAGCTTCTCTTACTTAAAATCAAAAACTAAAAGGTCTATAAGCATAAATAAGGCTTAACCCTAAGCCAAATCAGCTACAAAAGTGATTTAAAACCTTACCTAATAAGAAGGACGAAATAACCTAAATAAAGGAAATCTAATAAGCCAAAATCCTTAAATAAGCAATTAAGCAATTTGGCTAAAAGCTTTTAAATATATAAAACCAACCACAAAAGCCAAGGGGGGGGGCATTTTTTCTTTCTAGCTTATTTATAGCTACTAAATGTATCCATATGGCTTAATGGCTTATCAGCACTGAAAAGCTTGTCCCTATACCTCATCTAAATCAAGCAAAGCAAAAGAGATATGGAAACATAAATAAGTTGTTCAAAAAAAAAGGGCTTAAAAAAAGGCTTTTACAACTCAGTGGTTGCTGGCTGAGTTTTTTCTAAGTTTTTGACAAGACCAAGGGGCTTATAGAAGCCCTATTTTAAGTAAGTAATTAAGAGCTAAACTTTAAAATAAGCTCAAACAGATAAAGATTGGCAACCAATGAGCTTATAACAAAAGACTCAAACACTGAAACTTAGATTTACATGGTTATTAATCCATGAATTCAAAAAAAGGTTGTTTTTTAGAGACAGAAAATGAAGAACAATGACAGATTTTGTAAAAAAACTTGGAGCGATTTGAGAAACAAATGAACCAAACCTCTAAGAAGCTAAGATATTGAATGCATTTATAAGACCAAAACAAACATGTTTACACACTTAAACACAACACAAACTTAAAATCAAAGGTAATGCAATGTAAAGTCATAAAACCTTCACAGATTCACCATATTGGTTCATAAACCCTTAAAATCTAGAATTTAACACTAAGACTTTTATAAAACTGATTTTTTAAACGTTAACGGTAACTAATCTAAAATGTTTAATAGAACGAAAATAGATATTTGACCTATTTTTGTGGCACCATTAAAACAGTTAAAAACCAAACTACTAGCCCATAAGAGGTTTTTTTAATATTTTCATCGCTTATAAACAAGGATTTAAGCAAGAACTTCTAATAACCAGATAATAACCAAGCACAATAAGCATAAAAAGCTAAAAGCAACAGAGTTTAAGCAGTGAAATAAGCTGGAACCAATTAAGCAGTTAAAGAAAGTGGACAGATTTGCATAAAGAAACTTTAACTGAAATTTCATAAAACTTAAAAAGATTACAAGGTGCTTAAAATGTAAAAGGACAATACAAAATAAGACTGAAAATAAAGTTATACTACTCCTAAACTACTACTACTCTAATTGGATTTTACTATGTGAAAACACACACACTTATATATCTTTTGGAGACTTAGCCCTATATAAGGTGCTTCTGTTGTGTGATAAGTAATGAAGTGTTGAGATTCTATCTTCATAAACCCTTCAGACATTTTTCAGATACAAGCCGCTTCATAATTCTTGAGGTCACGCATCCATGAGATCTCAGCCCTCAACTTAGAAACTTGTGGTCCTATTCATGCCATAGTCGTGAATATTCTAGAATTGGACAAGATAAATAAGCTAGAAAGGACTTAGAAAGTGGCAGACTACATTGATGTTGCTTTTGGCTTGTTGATATGAAATGACTAAATTATAGCTTAAAATAGTGACATATTTGTTGGGGTGTAGGGGAAGTGGGACAGGGATGGTGAATAGTATTAATGGGGTTTTGGCGGGAAAAGGATTTATAAGTTTTAGGGGTAATGGGGTTAAGGGTGTGAAGGACTATGGATGTAAGGGTGAAAGTTTATAAGGGCTAAATGTTAGTCCTAAGGACTAACAGTGTTAGTCCTTAAGGACTAACTATGTAATGGATTATGAGGTGTGGTGGGCTAACAGGGGTTAACAGGTTTTGGGCTTTTATGTTGGGCCTTTGCAATGGATTTGGACCAGGCTTATGATTAAAAGGTCTTGGACTATTTTTATCATATAAAGCTTATACAATAAGCCTAATGGGCTGACCCGACCCATTAATTTGGGTGCGGGTTGGTCCATTAAGATTTCTTCATTTTCGTCTTCGGCTTTGACTTGTTGAATTTTTGGGTTGACTTTGACTTTTTCACGCTTTTCCATTTCGTGCTTGGTTTTGTCCTTTTTCTGAATATCCGTTACCTGCACAACACAAATAGCAAAACAAGCATATATTTGGCATTTTATGTTCATTTTTGGTCATTTAAGCTCGTTTTTATAGGTAAAAGGTATGTGTAATTAAGCACATACCAATACCTCAGTCGGAAACAATTCAGTTTTTAGGAGTTTCCTTGAGAAACAGAAACTTACTGGACCTAACTTCATTGATTAGTACAGACAACTTTGTTTGGTACTTTAAACTGAAGATAAGGAAAACTACTTGGAGCATCCCATTCCTGAGACTCCTGTAGCTGCTCCTGGACAGCAAGTCCCTCCTGAGGCTTTTGCAGTTCATGCTGCATGGGTCAAGAGACAAAAGGAAGTTGCTGTGTTCATGTTGTTGACCATGAACCTAGATATCTAAAGGAATCTAGCTCATCTTGGTGCTTATGACATGCTTCAGGAGCTTAAAGCTATGTATGCTAAACAGGCAGAACAATAACTTCTTCAAATAGTGAGAGCTTTTCACACGTACAAACAGAAAGAAGGTTAATCAGTTAGCTCTTATGTTCTAAAACTGAAGAGCTACATTGACAATTTGGAGCGTCTCGGTCATCCCGTGTCACTACACCTTGGAGTGAGCATCATCTTGGTGGGTCTCTCTAAGGAATATGACAGCTTCGTGTAGAACTATAACATGCACAGCATGAGGAAGACTATGAATGAACTACATGCTATGCTTAAGCTACATGAGGAAACGCTTCCAAAGAAAGATGCTTCACCTACACTTCATGCAATAAGAGCAGGAAAGGTTGAGAAACATAAAAACAAGAAACTATTTAAGGCTGCTAAGGGGCTTCAAGGAAACAGGAAGACTAAATTAGTCTATGCTCCTGAGTATAAGCCTTCTTATGCTCCTAAAATCAAGAATCCTCCACCACCCAAGAAGGATAATCCTGCGAAGGACGCGATCTGCCACCAATGCGGTGAAGTAGGTCATTGGAGACGGAATTGTCCCGTTTATCTCGCTGAGTTGCTGAAAAAGAAGAAGCTATCTCAAGAAGCTAGAACTTTAGGTATTTTCACCATAGAACTCTATTCTTTTCCTAGTACATCTTGGGTTTATGACACGGGTTGTGGTACTCACATCTGTAATACTGCTCAGGGTCTCAGGGGAAGTAGGAAACTGAAGCCAGGAGCTTTGAGTCTATACATGGGCAATGGTCAACGTGCAGGAGTCGAAGCTATTGGAAGTTATCATTTATGTCTCCCTAGTGGATTAGTCATTGTTTTGAACAATTCTAATTATGCTCCTTCTATTACTAGAGGGATAATTTTAGTTTCACGTTTGTTTGACCATGGTTTTATTAAACGTTTTGAGAATAATGCAATTTCAGTTTCTATGAATAATTTGGTTTATTTTACTGCTATCCCAAGGGATGGTATTTATGAAATTGATTTGCCTTCTTCTAATACAAATGATAGTTCTTTGTATGCTGTTAGCAATAAAAGAGCCAAGTTAAACTTGGACTATTCTCTCTTATGGCACTGAATTGAAAAGTTACAACATGATGGGCTTCTCAATTCTATTGACGTCGAGTCTCTAAGAAAGTGTGTTTCATGCATGTTTGGAAAGATGGCAAGAAAACCATATTCACATCAAGTGGAAAGGGCTAAAGATCTACTTGGAGTAATACACACTGATGTATGTGGCCCATTTAGAATTGTGTTAAGACAAGGAGCTAGCTACTTTGTTACTTTCACTGACGACTTTAGTCGTTATGGTTATGTTTACTTGCTGAAACATAAACATGAAGTGTTTGAAAATTTTAAAGTGTTTCAAAAGAAAGTAGAAAACTAACTCGGGAAGACCATTAAGTCACTACGTTATGATCGTGGAGGTGAATATATGAGTCAAGAGTTTTTGGATCATCTAAAGGAGCATGGGATTATAGCCCACCGCACTCCTCCCTACACACGCTAACATAATGGAGTGTCTGAGAGGAGGAATCGAACACTGCTAGACATGGTTCGATCCATGATGAGTCAAATTGCTCTTCCAAAGTCCTTTTGGGATTATGCCCTTGAGTCTGCTGCACGCATTCTCAACATGGTTCCAACTAAGAAGGTTGAAAAGACACCATATGAAATATGGCATGGGCAAGCCCCTAAGTTGTCTTACTTAAAAGTTTGGGGTTGTAAGGCACTTGTTAAGCGTGATACACTTACCAAACTTGACAAACTGGAACCCAGATCTATTAAGTGTATCTTCGTAGGATACCCAAAGGAAACGATGGGATATTCTTTCTACTACCCATCCGAGAATAAAGTCTTTGTTGCTCGAAATGCTGAGTTCTTTGAGAGTAATCTTATAGATCAAGAAGCAAGTGGGAGTCTAGAATATCTTGAAATTATTCAAGAAGAAGATATGAATCCTTCTTTAGACACTAGCTTAAATCATGAAGAGGATGATCAAGAAATTGATGAACCTCAAAGTGATATCAATTCCATTTGTAAGTCCTCTAGGACACGCCGTGCCCCAGATCGCATATGTTTACACGTCGATGCTGAGGAGCATGAGTTGGGGGATCTTGGTGAACCCGCCAACTATAAAGCTGCATTGTTGGATCCTAAATCCAAGAAATGGCTTGATGCAATAAATGTGGAAATGCAATCCATGAATGACAACGAAGTCTGGGACTTAGTTGATCACATACTGGTTATAGACCAGACCTAGATATTCTACCTAGATATTCTACCTGGTTCTCTAGAACCTTGGCTTTGATACCAATATGTCACACCCCTAAACGGGACCTGGACGGAAAACGTGTCCGAGGGCGTGACGTCATCATATTTTGAACACAAGGAAAGAGAACGACCACTAATGGACGTTTTGAAAATCATTACTCGTTGTATTTATTTAAAAATAGATAAGTTTACAAGATTTCAAAAGAAATTAAACATTGCGGAAGCATAAGTAAAATGTAGCGGAAGCATAATTTAGTTTTAAAAGATAGCGGAAGCGAAATTTATGTTTTCAAAAGACAACGAGTATGATAATTATAAGTTTGAAATAGGGTATTCCATATTGCAGTCAGACTCTAAATAGCACGTCAAGATGTCACTAAAGGCTAATCACCTTGAGAAAAACATGCTAAAACACGGTTCAACACTTAAAGTTGAATGTGATTCATAGTTTAAGTAAAACATTTACAAGAATAAAAAAAAGTTTAGTAATACTGTTTTAATCACCTGTATTCATGAGAAAGCCATTATAGCAATTGAAACGTTTTAAACGAAAGCGAGTTTGTTAGACCATAAGTTATTCAACGTATGTGACAATTATAACGAATACAACTTCACACAAAAGTATTTACTGTTGCGCTAAGCTCATGACACCGATACTAATAATAACAGGGCATATTATATCATGCCACATAGTATTCCTGCCCTTAACTGGTGTCCCAAACCAAAGACCACCATAACGCACATCGACATGACATATATCCGTTTGTTCTTCTTTAAGTGGAACCAAAGCAGATAGGGGTAATTGGTCTCAATAGATCTATTTACGCATTCACGCTCACTTAACCAATCCAATTGGTCATAGGTGACTAACGGTTTATGATAGTTCGGACAATAGTGGTTTGTAAGCAAAACTTAGGCAACACATAAACAGGAAACGATAATAGGAAAGGATCATTGTGTCCAATGTAAAAGTAATAAACGTTTTCGTAAAAGCTTAAAGCACTTAAATCCATAAGTAAAAACGAGTGTGACATCAATCATGTAACGAGTTTGTAATCAACGTATAAACGAGTTTGAAATTCAGTAACGTAAACGAGTTTGTAAACGAGCATGTTTCTCACCCCAAAAGTAGTAAAGTATCATGTAAAATAGTAACCCGTGGGCTATGAACTCGCCTTGATGGTTGCAGAATACAAATAGAGAAATGCAAATAATAAAGCACAGCACAAACGGAAAATTGAAACGGTCGACCAAGAGTTGCAGCTTAACTTTAACGGGGGCTATGTCCATTAGTTTTTAGGATGGTGTATTTGGGTTTCCGATGGATGGTTAAATAAAACAAATCGAAAGGTAAAAGTAAAGCGTGTAATATATTCCGCATATATTACATATGAAAAATGACACGAGTATATAATTCATAACATGAATTATATAATAAGGATAAACGACCAAAAGAATAAATCGAAGTATAAATAATACGTGATGTGTATTATATAAGAAAGAAGACGAGAAAAATAAAATAGTCGAATCATATAATACTTTCCAATATTATACAAGAGACGTTAGAAAAATAATTAAAACAACATAATTCGACACACTTTCGGAAATAATTACAAAATTAATTATAAAGGATTTTTGTATTAAAGTAACCACACGTTTTAAAGTTACGTATTAGTTAAACGACGCTTTTAAAGGTTTTACAAAAGTTATTATTTTGTCTATTAGTCAGGAATTATAAAATAATATTTTATAGTTTAAGATTTCGTTACGCTTTTTAACTAAACTAGTTGTCTCGTTTGTAAAAGTACAATTTTCGTTTATTTACCGGTTTATTGTATCATTACAAATTAATAATATTAATACTATATAACTTTGCCATTTTATCGGACTTTTAAGATAATAGAACTCTAAGTGAAAATTACTAAGTATAAGAATTTTTATAAAATTCGGCATGACCTATTTGTTTATACAGCGTTTCCCATTTTTACAAAACTCAACGTTTTTCCCTTAATCAATCAATGTTGCAATTTATCCACATGTTTTAATTTATAACTAAACATGATCGAATAAGAACAAATTAAGTAAACTAAACACATCGCCGCGTATTTAAAACATAAACGAATTAAACCTACCCTTAGAAACTTCGTCGGATCGCAGATAAAAATAAACCAAAGTCAACGCCACCTAGTGGGTTGCTTGGTTACGAAAATACAAAACCAAACGCACCCTTATATGTTGTTAACCAGCGAACCAAACGCCCCTGTTAGGTTCTAAAACGCAGATCCAAACGCCCTGGTTGGGCTATAAAATGCAGATCCAAACACCCTCGCTGGGACTGTAAAACCAGCAAACAAACACCCCTTACGACGTGTTTATACGCAAAAACAAACACCCTTTGTGGGCCGTTAACCACAAAACCAAACAGACCCTTATGGTTGTTAAACGCGAAACCAAACGCCCTCTTAGGCTGTTAAACCGATAAACAAACACACCCTTTAAAAAAACAATAAAACTAAAATAAGCAATAATATATATATATATTAACCATCTTAAGGAAATAAAAGGGGAAGGTGGGGGTGGTGGCGGTTGGCTGTTGGTGACAGCCATGGCGGCTGCGTATGATGATGGTGATTGCGTGGTATGAAAGTGATGGTGACGGGGTGTAGATGATGACAATGGTGATGTTCGGTTGATGGCAGTTGTGATAATGGAGATGAAAGTGGTGGCGTGAGCGGCGGGGATGATGTCCGATGGTCGGAGGTGGTGTTGTGGATGGAGATGGTTGGTGTCGATGGAGGTGATGAAGGTGGCGTGAGGGTGGCGGCGGCAGTAGCGTGGTGGTGAGGTGGTTACGGTGGCTGTGACGAGGTTAAGGTTGGGGTGGTCGGCGGTGTGATGACGAGGTGATGTGGTGGGGCGGAGATGGGTGGCGTGGAGAGGCGGCTGGTGGCCGAATTTGGTGGCTGGTGGTCTCGTCGGAAAAGTATGGCGGCGCCAGAAAAACTGGCCGGAAAATGAGAGAGAGGATGAGGGAAAATATGGGGGCTAGGTTTTGGTACAAATGAAATAAAAACCCTAATTGTTTTGTTTATATAGTGTAAATTTTAAAAACAAAGTAGCAAGTGTAGTATA
>BQNB010091730.1:3721-26800 GCA_026074375.1 Tanacetum coccineum
TGGAGGTGTGCGAATGGACAAGGAGTTGACAAGGAGACTTGGTGGCCAAGTTGGGTGATGGAGGTGCTTAGGAGGTGGTAGGGTGGTAGCTTGAGGTGCTAAGTAGGCTAGCAAGGAGGTGACTCATAGTGGAGGAAGGGTGCTAGCTTGGTTTGAAATGGTTTTAAAATGAAATAAGGATGTCGGGTTCAATAGGGTTTCGGGTTAGGGTTTGTGACGAGTTAGGGTTAGGGTTTAGGATTAAAATGTTTAAATGTTGTGAATTAGGAGCTTGTACTTAGAGCTTAAAGATGTGGTACGAAATTCTTAAGAAAAATGGAGGGAAAATGAGTTAGTTTGAATTTTATGCTTAATTGGTTTGTACATTGTGCTTTAAAGTGTTGTACTTTAGTTTAGGAGGGAAAAATATTCAAATGTGGTGCTATGATACTTGTACACATGCTTTAAAAGCTTTTACATTTATTTTGTATGTAAATATTACATAAAGTTAGGGTTTTGATATAAACGTTAACGGATAAAGTTCATTTAGTGATAATGTTATGAAAACTACGTTAAATAGATAACGTACATGGTATAGTGGATATTAGAATATTGACTTGACATATTAAGATGTTTACTTGATATAAACGTAGATAGAATTGGCATAGGTAGTTGCATGAGCTCGTTTACTTTAGTTATGTAAACTACGTTACATAATGGAATAAAGCAAAAATTTCCCTGTAAAAAGTTGGTATATATAGATGTTACATTGCATCTAATTTAATAGATGGATATTACATTGCATCTAATTTAATAGATGGATAATTATATTAATGAAAATTGCGGGTTGTTATATGAGGATCCTTGGATCCAATGATCCAAACACCCCTTTAATCCTTGGCGTACCACCTTATTACCACTATAACCACAAATTTACCACAGTCCACCACCATTTACAGACCATAATTCATCACTATTACAGAACCTAAACTCATTACTTTAAGAATTCACACCAAATTCTTCTGAGTCACTACCATAAACCTCATTGCTAAATAGTCCATTTGGTGACACGTTACGGATTTCCTTAAGAGACGTAACATGTCCTCTGGTTAATTCAATAGCATAGGTTGTTGGTTGATCATGGATACTTGGGTTGTTGGACTAGTTCTTGTTTTGGTAGGAATATTGGTCTTGGTTCTTTATCTTCGTATTACTCGCATAAACGGATTTGGTACTTTTCTTTACTAATAATTAGAGGCGGCAAAACGGGCTAGCCGGGCGGGCATAGGCACCGGGCAAAACGGGGGCGGGCTAAAACGGGTGCGGGCTAAAACGGGCGCGGGCTAAAACGGGAACGGGCCAAAATGGGCACGGGCTAAAACGAACACTCATGTGATAAATGGGCTACTTGACATTTTTGTACGTTTACAGACATTTTCTTACAATTTTTTACGTTCTTGTCCGTTTTTTTACGTTTTCGTCTGTTTTTTTACATGTTCGCCCATTTTTTTACGTGTTCGCCCATTTTACCTTTCGTTTCCGGGTTTTTTTTTACCGTTTCGTGTCCGTTTGAGAGAGATCGCGACGTTTCGTCTCGTTTTTTTACGAATTTCGACTGGTTTTTTAAGTTTTCACCCATTCCGTATTTTTTTTACATTTTGCAGTATTTTTACGCTTTCTCCCCCCGCGCCCCGTTTTTTTACGTATTGTACCGTTTTTTACTTTTACGTTTTCTCGTCCGTTTTTTTACGTTTTTGTTCTGTTTTTTACCTTTTCGATGGTTTTTTTTTACGTTTTCGTTCCGTTTTGTTTTTTCGATTAACGTCCTGTTTTTTTTTTTTATTGTTGTTTTTTTATTTTACGTTTTCGTCTGTTTTCTTAATTTCTTCCGTATTTTTTTCATTTACGTCTGTTTTTTTTCCGTTTTCGTAAAAAAACACGTACGAAAACAATAAAAAACGGACGAAAACGTAGAACACGCACAAAACCGGTAAACAAACTAGTAAAATAACGGTAAGAAATCGAGGGCGAAAACGAACGAAAACATATAAAAACAAACAAAACGTATAAAAAAACTACGAAATCGTTAAAAAAAACATACGAAATAGTAAAAAACGGATGATATTGTATATAAACGAGCTAAAATGGTATGAAACAACGAAAACGTACGAAAGCGTAAATATGGAACTGATCTCGAAAAAAGCGATAAAAAGGGCGAAAACATAATAAAGGACGAAAACCGTAAAAAAGACGAAAACGAAAAAAAAACCGTTGCGAAATCGTAAAAAAGACGAAAACGTAAAAAAAACAGACGAAAACTTAATAAAAACCAGACGAAATCACCCCTCGCAAAAAACAATGAAACCGTAAAAAAACAAGCGTACGAAAACGTAAAAAATCGATACGAAAAAACCGTAAAATAAGACGACGAAAACCGTAACAAAAAAAAACAATGAAAAACGTACGAAATTAAGAAACCGACAAAACGTAAACACGGCGAAAACTAAAAGAAAAACCGGGCGAAAACGTAAAAATACAGGCGAAAACGTAAAAAAAAGGACGAAAACGTAAAAAATCCAGACGAAATCGTAAAAAACGAAGAAAACGTAAAAAACGTGCGAAAACGTAAAAATACGTGCGAAAACGTAAACACTGCGAAAACGTAAAAAACGATCGAAACGAAAAAAAAAAAAGACGGAAAACGTAAAAAAAAAAACAGACGAAATGGTTAAAAACAACGTAACGGAAAAAGTAAGAAACGCCTCGAAAACTGAAAAACGACCAAAAAGATAAAGAATAAGAAATCATAAATGAAAGAATAGAAAAAGAAAACAGGACAAAAAAATGTTTTCCCGTTTGGTGCAAAATTCGCCCTGTTATTTATCATTTCCTTTTTACCCCTTCCCGCCCATTTAGCATATTCATATTTCTCCTCACTATCTCCATACTCTCTCTGTTCCCTTATCCGCCCATAAGAGCCATAACAAAAAAAATAAGGGTGGGCAAAATTCCCCCATTAACTTTGAAAAAAGTGTCAAAAAAAAAAAAACTCAAAAGTTGCTTATTGGGCAACTTGTTGCACCTCTACTAATAATATTGAATAATTGCTGAGTTTCTTTATGTCACGAAGTTTGATATTGTTGGTTATTATATTCATGTCTCGTTATAAAATTTGGATGATATTATATTACTGTGAATACGACTGCTTAGAATTCGAAATTTTTTTACTTGATCATTATTTGTCTTTTAATTTGTCATTGCCATAGAATAGGTAGGTCCCGAAAGCTCTATTGTCTTGTTTGAAGAAATATCGCATTGTCTGTCTATAACAATTTGATGCTAATCTTGTGAGAATTGATTAGTAAAACTATAAATAACCCAAATGAAATAATGTTTAAGACCCTTTTTAATGTGTGACTGAAACCCCCCCCCCCCCCCCCCCCCCCCCCACCCCCCCCCCCACCCCCCCCCCCCCCCCCCCCCCCACCCCCCCCCCCCCCCCCCCCCCCCCCCCCCCCCCCCCCCCCCTTCCCCCCCCCCCACCCACCCCCCACCCACCCCCACTCCCCCCCCCCCCCCACCCCCCCCCCCCCCCCCCCCACCCCCACCCACCCCCACCCCCACCCCCCCCCCCCCCCCCCCCCCCCCCCCCCCCCCCCCCCCCCCCCCCCCCCCCCCCCCCCCCCCCCCCCCACGCCCCCCCACACCACATCCCCCCCCCACCCCCCTCCCCCCACCCCCAACACAAAAATGGTGAGGTGGGGGGTGTGGGTGGGGTTAATCCCCCCCCAACCCCCACCCCACTAACAACAACCTCCAACCCCAACCACCCCCAACCCCCCACCCCCCCCCCCCAACCCCCCCCCCCCACCCCCCTCCCCCCCCCACTCCCCCCCCCCCCCCCCCCCCCCCACGCGACCCCCCCGCGCCGCGCAGCCCCACACCCCCCACAGCGCACAGATCACCCCATCCTCCCACCCACCCCACACCACTCCCCCCAAACACCCACCTTCGCCCCACATCCCCCCCTACCCCGCCCCAACACAACTCCCATCGCCGCGCGCGCGCGCGCGCGCGCGAAACACCCACACACAACCCTCCCCCTTCTACCCCCACACCAGCGCGCGCGCGCCCCCCCCCACACCCACCCATCCTACACCCCCAAACCCAACACACCAAAATACGTGCGAAAACGTAAAAAAACGTGCGGAAACGTAAATAAACGAGCGAAAACGTAAAAAAAACAGACGAAATGGTTAAAAAACGGACGATAATGTAAAAAAGTAGAGGAAACGCTCGAAAACAGGACCAAAAAGAAAAAAGAATAAGAAATCATAAAAGAAAGATAGAAAAAGAAACATGACAAAAGAGGTTTGGCCATTTGGGCAAAATTCGCCCTCTTATTTATCATTTTCGCCAATTTAGCCCATTCATTCCGCTCATAAGAGCCCATAACAAAATAAGGGTGGGGCGAAATACGCCCATAACTTTTAAAAAAGTGTCAAAAAAAGCCCAAAAGTTGCTATTTGGGCAACTTTTGCCACCTCTACTAATAATATTGAATAAGTTGCCGAGTTTCTTTATGTCTACGATGTTGGATATTGGTTGGTTATTATATGGTCATGTATCGTTATTTGGATGATATTAGTATTACTTGTGAATATGAGTGCTTATGAATTCAATATTGTTTTACTTGGATCATTATTTGTCTTTTAATTTGTCATTGCAATAGAAGTAGGTCGAAAGGCTCTATTGTCTTGATGAATTTCGCATTGTCTGTCTATAACAATTCGGCTAATCTTGTGAGAATTGATTAGTAAAACTATAAACAACCCAAGTGGAATTATGTTTAACACCCTTCTTTATGTTGACCGACCGAGTTGAGAGGAATTCATATGTATGCATATTTAATATAAACCATTCCTAATGCGCTCGCGATGATGTAGTATATAGGCTGAAAGGATTTTATGTCATTATTGGTAGATATGCTTGTTGTGGTAATTACCCGTTATGCATGACTTGCATGATTTGTTTATATAAAGTTTTACTATATCTTTATCTATCTTGTTATATGATTATGCCTAGTTTGGTATCTTGCTTGCTTTACACACGTTTTAGCTATTTGATATGTGACAATCATTTGACTTTGTTACTTGATAAGCAATCTGTCAATTGCTACAAATCCCGTGGAACGACCTGGACTTACCTAGGCTATGCTATACACGAATGGGTATACTTGCCTGTGTTGCGTATTTAGTCAATTAACCGGTATTTCTAGTATTATAAATTTAAACCTTGTAAAACACACATCACTTGACGAGCATCATTAACATTAATCTGGTCAAGGAAATCCGCATCAGGCAAATTGCGGAGAGATGCCCGGTAACCGGGAGGAGGGACGATCAATAAAGTTCATGCACACAACAATATCATCCAACTTGAAGTCATTTGTGATATCCCAATTCGAAATATACACATCTTTAGCCTTGGAAGAATCAATAGTTTGTGATTCGTAAAAATCATCAACCGGGGAAGCATCACCCAAAGCAGCAGAATAAGTGCCTGCTTCATAAGCTGGAGCAGAAACAATGGCCACCCTCATTTGTCACAGGAGTAGGAAGAGAAACAAACTTTGGTGAGGAAGACGGATCCGTTTGTATCGGCTCAGTAGGAAGAGACTCCGAAGAAATAACAACAAACCACTCAGCAGCGGGACAAGTCCCGACATTCCCATCTCGCACGGAACCCAATTCATCCTGATATTCATGATCAGGAGACGGAGTCACAGCTGATGAAACAAAAGCATTCATGTTGCGATGTTCCAAGGGTAACAAGTTTCTACAAAGCGGCTGGAGTCTTACCCCCGGTACTTGGATTTTTCTTCTTCTGTGGGAGGGTAGCGGAAGGGGCAGTTTTGGCTTTCTTTACCGAAGGCAGGGAACTATCAACAACAACCCGCTTCTTCCCCTTACCACTAGCGGCATCCCTGAGCTCATCCGCAATTGTATGATCATCAATCTTAATAACTTCCGCAGAAGGAGGAATACCTTAAATTTTGTACTAACAATCACCTATTCAACCCACCTTCAACCCAATTAAAAACAGCCCAAAGGTGAACCTGTATACAACCAATCATCAAAAAGATGAATATTTTACATTTACAAATACATATTAAGTTGGTTACTTGGTTGCATAAGCAATGTGCAACATAATCTAGCACTTGCTAGAAGTCAAATGTCAAATAATGATCATCGTTTCGATAATCCTCTAAAACCTGTTAGGTTTTTCCAAGTATATTCAAAAAAATGCATAAAATGTAAGAAAACAAAGCACTCAAAACACACATCGAGTCTCTTGCTTCAAAACATATACTGTACAAAAAATGTATGAAAAGGGTAATATATAATGGATTGAGATCCTCTCATGTTCAAATTGAACATGAGAGGGTAATGTTGATGTTATGTGAGTGTACTGTTTATTATTTAATAAATAAGAGGCCCCACAATACATAAAATATTATTTTTGTTTACTCACATAACTTCAACATTACCCTCTCATGTAATTTGAACATGAGAGGATCCCAATCCATATATAATACGAAACTGATGTAAAAGCTAGCCTACAGAGACACTTTCTACTTTGCATTATGTATAAAGTTTCACCTATGGACCTTTTCATTACTCAATTAAAATTATAAGCTTGTCATAAATATAACATCATATGTAGAGAGTTTTTTACAAAAAGATTATAGCTTTGCTTTATGCAGGGGTGAATCATCCATCAAAAGAGAAACTATTTATTAAGAGGATTGTTTTACCCGTGCTCTGCTGCGAGGCGCGGGCAAGGACAATCTTTAAAATCGGTAGCTAACTACATATATAATTTATGTGGTTTTGGTTAGGCAAAAGTCCCTAGATTTAAGTTAAGGAATGTTTCTGTAATCGCAAGTAACGAGAAGACTTTTCTTGCAAATTTTTGACTCTCTCTGCAACGCAAGTAAACCAGAGGGATTATTTTTGCCTTTTTGCTCACAATTTTTTACTATCCATTGTAACTTGTTTATATTTAAAATTTAAACTAAAATAAAATCAAAATAAATGCTACAGATAAGCTTCATGAAATATCATTTTATTCTTGCTCTTGGCTATAAAGCCATTGAACATAATATTATAACTATATAACAATTGACAGGATTGTTTTGAATATTTTAATGTTAAAATCGGGTCTAAAACATTTTTTAATGTTTAAGTCGGGTCTTGGCCTCTCTTAGTTGATTTTTATATTATTAACCCGAGTTTGGGTAGGCACCCAACTAGGTCCACCCGTTGGCTCCATTTTTGCTACTGTGTCTCTTCTCCAGCTTTTCGACCCGGATAGTAGGTAGCCAAGATCCTGCCTCTCTCAAATCAGTAACACGTAGCATTATATGTGTCTCTCTCACCTCTCCTCTCTGCACTCTGAATCCTACTATCATCAAACCATGCATATCCATCTCAGATCATTGTATTTCTCTCTCTCTCTCTAAAATACATATTGAGATCTATGATTTTGATGTGGTGTTTCGCTCCTGATGGGGAAAACTATGTGTGGGTGTTTTGCATCTCGCCGGAAAAATACGGGTGCTACATGTGTTTCACCCCTGATGGTATGTTTTGATGTCGTGAATTGCACAGGTAAACTCAAACTTTTGTGTTATCTAATTTATTTTATGTTGTATTCAATAATTCTATACAAATATGCAATTAAACATGGTGTAGAAGATATTGTTGTTTGATATGATGTTTTGAAAATAATGGTCGCTTGCCTATTGTTATATTTGCAGCCATGTAACTATGGCAGGGCTAATTATTATATTTGCAGGCATGTACTGCATTGGCCTTATGGGGTTGGTTTGTTGAGTTTTTGGCGGATTGGTTTGTTGAGCTTATAACTTATTTATAAGACATGAGTTGTTTACTATACACATAACACATTAGCAATGTGACTAGAACTGTGATTTGGCATGGCAAACTGTTACGTTTGCAGCCGTCAAGGGTTTCGTTCAGTATGTGATCGTTATTATGAGGCTGGCATGGATTTTAATAGCTTCAACTAAAGGCGTAAACATCTGTGTTTTGGCAGGGTAAACTTTTTAGTTTGCAACCATTGCGGATGTCTACGCTTTTTTGGGAACCGAAGTACACAGAATGTCTGATGCACTTCGGTTAAACGCGTTCCCATTCGTGTTTTGGTGGGCCAGTGTATTGAATTTGTAGCCATAGCAACTGTGTGATGCTAAAGAATCTGAAAGTCACTTCGGTGAAGCCTTTAAAGGCTGCATTTTGGAGATAAGTGTTATTGTGTGCGTCGTCATGGTATGAGCTTATTAAGCTTCCAGCCAAGGCGGACGTGTGTTCCTTTTATGTTTTTCTGGCAATTCAAGGATTGGATATTGGAGGCTATGACGAATTTCAATAAGTTATCTGATCCTATTGAAGAGAAGTGCCATTATGGTGGGTCGAGCTTATTAAGCTTGCCTTTGTGCCTATAATACATTTGCTCTACGTGCACCAAATCAGTTGGCATTATGTTTTTTTTCATTCACTTGGGCAACAAAGTCATTAAAGGCTCCATTTTGAGGCTGTGATGATTTTGAATAGGTTAGCCTAAAGTCATTGACATTCGCGTCTTCTGAGGGCAAAGTATTAGCTTTGCAACCATGGCGGATGTCGATGTTTTTCTCGGTTACTAATCTATATGAGCCTCATAGTGTAGGATGGATGGTCAGGTCTGTAATTCGAGTCAAATCGACCTTGAGGAGTGTCCGACCCACTTGAATTTTAAATTCTATCTATATACAATTGTTGGGATTAGTTTAAAGTTTAATGTTTAAGTCGGGTCTTTGGCCTCTCTTAGTTGCCTTTTATATTATTAACCCGAGTTTGGGTAGGCACCCAACTAGGTCCACCCGTTGGTTCCATTTTTGCTGATGTATCTCTTCTCTAGCTTTTTGACCATGATAGTAGGTAGCCAAGATCCTACGTCTCTCAAATCAGTAACACGTAGCATCATGCGTGTCTCTCTCACCTCTCCTCTTTCCAGTCTTTCTGAATCCCGCTAGACATTTTGTTTGGGATAATGATGGACTGTGTTTTGCCTGTCAGTATGCTAACGACTTTTATATAATACGGGCGATGATGAGATTTGTCTGCCTTTGTTATTTCGGAACGCGTTGTTTGTCGAAACCCGGATCTTGGCGGGGCGACCACGTGGTTGTAGCCATGGCGGGTTTTTGGTACCGCTTCCATACTCGCAGGCCTGAGCCTCCTTATAAAAGGGTACGAGCATACTCGCAAGCCTGGTCATCCATCCCCCTTTTCCCCTCTATCTGTTTTCCCAAACACGTGCATAAGCTGTGGTTTGTTTGGTATTTATCCTATATTTGCAGTTTTGAACTTCAGTTGCTTATATTTTGTGCCTACGCCTAAGGTGTGTAAAAATAAATGCGAAATGATGCTTATGTTGCGCATACGCTGTGATATTGTCAGTGTAGTTATAAAATCGGATCGCTCCAGTTTCCATTATGTATCTTCTCCGGCTTCCGGACCCGATAATCGTAGGTAGCCAATATCCCACTAATTACCTACCGTATATCCCACTAACGATGTCTTTTAATTGCATGAGCGCCACCAGTGTTTTGCAATCCAGTGAAAGTAGTGATTCATACTTTCTCATTTTCGTTGATCTCTTTGTGTTTTGAGATTATGTGTTCTCTCTTACTAGCGAGTTAAAGACGAGTTTTGAATATATCGCTTGCCTATTGTTTTGAATATAATGTCTGCCTAAAGAAAACCTAACTTGCCATTTAATCGAGGCTGTGATGATTTATTCTTGACAAATGTTCAAAGTTGAGATTATCCGCATCTTGGCGTGGCAAGTTACTAACTTTGCAGCCATGGCGGATTAATCCACTTTGTACTTTGTTTATAAAAATATGATCCTTTCTCATTCACTTTTGGTGATAGCTGAACCGATGTGTAAAAGAAACATGTTATTATTGTGCGATGCCTTAGCGAGATGCTTCTGCTATGGCGGGTGGATTTTTTAAGTTATGATTGTTTGTGGTTTACGTGCTTTACTGTCACGTGTTTGGGAAAACATATAGAGGGGAAAAGGAGGATGCCGACCTACATTTGGCTTGGCTTATAAAAGCACATATTTGCTATGATGCGTGTGTGTGTGTGTGGCGTTTGGCGGGCTGCCGCCGCTATAGGGGCGTCCGGGTTGGGTTTATAGCAGTTAGGGGTGTTTGTTTTGACGGTGGCAGCCACCACACGGGGCTGCGATGGGTGGCAGCCACCGCCCTAAGGGGTGTTTGTTGGCTGTGGGTTTCACCACAGCGGGGTCCGTTTGGTTTGTAGCAAATTAGGGTCCGTTTGGTATTATGGCAGCCAAACGGGGGTGTTTGGTTTGGGTCAAACGTGTAGGGTGCGTTTGGTTTTGGTTATAAGCGGGTAGGGCGTGTTGGTTTAGATTATAACAGCCATGGTAAGGATGTTTTTGGTTTTGTAGAAATTAATTAGGGTGCGTCTGGTTGCTTGAAAACGCACCAGGGGTGCGTTTGGTTTCGGGTCAAACGGTTAGGGTGCGTTTGGTTTGATAGTTTAACCACAAAGGGTGCGTTTGGATATAAGTTTAGCACTAAGGGTGCGTTTGGGTTATATAAATTGACTAATAAATATATTGCAAAGTTTCGTAAATTAAAAACCGGATATTAAATGATGGTTAAGTTGGTTAAATAAATGTGTTATATATTATTTTCGTTTTGTGTTTTGTAATCTTAAGGGCGTGTTTGGTTTTACTTACTTATCGTTTGTTGATTTAGATTAGATATATATATATTGAAACGAGGGAGTATTTTGCAATACGGATTGTTTTGAAAGTGGAAAAACGTTGAGTTTTGGTAAAAAAAATAAATAAATATGGGAATCGTCTTATAAACGAATAGGTCATGCCGAAATTTTATAAATTTTTATACTTATTAATTCTCACTATATCGCTAAGTATTTTATAACCCGATAAAAGAACGAAGCTATATAATTATAAGATTTTATAATCGGTTATTATACGATAAATAATCGAAAACTATACTCTTACAAATGAGACTACTATTTTGGTTACAACCCGTCGAGGAAACGAAATACTAGTTTATAAAATACTATTTTATAAACTCCCGACTAGAAAATGAAATCTTAACTTTTGTAAACACTTTGAAAATGTTACTTATCTAACTCGTAACTTTAAAACGTGTCGGATTATTTTGTTTAAATTATTTTTATCCCATTTCTGATATATAATTATTGTAAATATTATATTACTTCGATTTATTCTTTTAAATGCTTGTCTTTATTATATAATTCAAAGTATGAATTATATAATCGTTCACTTTCCTAGGTGATATGTACGGAACATATTACACATTTTGCGTTTGCTTTTTGATTTATATTATTTAACCAACCACCAAACTATTACAACTTGGAAATCTAAATATTTTATCAACGTGTCGCGTTGATGTAACCATTCATCGGGAAACCCAAACGCATCATCCTAGGCTAGTGGGTCTTAGCCGTTAAGATAAGCTGCATCTTCTTGATCGAGCCGCTTCGTCTTCCGTTCGTATTGTGCATATTAGATGCCTATCCGCCAATCGTTCTTCATCATCAATGTGAGTTCATAGCCTCGCATTTCAATGTTTTATAAACCCGCGAGGGGAATACATGCTCGTTTTACTAAGTAAACTTATTGATTTCTACTACATAAGCGTTACATGACTATTTTTACTAAAGCTTGATTTGTTACTACATGATTTGAGATCGTGAATACCTATATTTGAAATCGTGAATTTTAGACCTGATTGTTTTACTACGGACACAAGTGTTTTTCAAACTGTATGCTATGCCTGATATTAATGCCTGATATTATTGCCTAAGTACCTTCTCTGCCACTTAAGTCCCCTGTTTATCATGAACCGTCAGTTGCTAGTGTCGTGAGCGCGAGTGTTGTGGATAGATCTATCGGGATTGACAATCCCCACCTTTCTTTGGGGTCACAAGCTGAATTTTATGGTGCATGAAACATTTGAGGTATTACTTTCAGGATGTTTGGCTGGAACATCCTACTTTTATGGGGGCATTCAATCTCTGATTGAAGTAGTTAAGGTTTCGGTGTCATGAGGTTAGTGCACTAATACAAAGTGTTGGACATGTATGAATGTGTTTCTCTTGTCTACCTTTCTTGTTTTGGACTTCGAAAATACGTACTTTAGTCCACCATTACTTCGATCTTTTGGTCCATACTGAAATTTCGATATTTATTAAATCATACTTGATTTCAGATGGATTTCAGAAAAAATAACACTTTTAAATGATTGTAACGCTACTTTTCTTCTGAAATATTTTTAATTATTTCAATTATGCTTGTTTACTTAAACATATGGATTCACCAAATTATTTGTTGACGTATTCTAGCATGTATTTTCAAGGTTACTATTTTGTAGTGGAGCATTGGGGCCATTCGAGTCGGCCTGCGGATTTATATATTTTTTAAGGCTTAATAACTTAAGTACCATTAAATAAACTTTTTGACAATGTTTTCTAATACCTTATAAGTGGGACCTATTTAACTCTGACAGTTTTAATTAAATTGATGCGCAATTTATTAAACGTCTTTTTGAGTCGTTTTCTGTGACTTGTGTGTTTGGACTATGAAGTAGCACCCCATTGTGGTATTCCGCTGCGTTGTTGAAATTTCGGGGGTGTTACAATGCGTGTCTCTCTCACCTCTCCTCTTTCCAGTCTTTCTGAATCCCGCTAGACATTTTGTTTGGATAATGATGGATTGTGTTTTGCCTGTTAGTATGCTAACGACTTTTATATAATACGGGAGATGATGAGATTTGTCTGCCTTTGTTATTTAGGAACGCGTTGTTTGTCGAAACCCGTATCTTGGCGGGGCAGCCACGTGGTTGTAGCCATGGCGGGTTTTCGGTACCGCTTCCATACTCGTAGGCATGACCTCCTTATAAGAGGGTATGAGCATACTCGCAATCATGGTCATCCATCCCCTTTTTCCCCTCTATTTGTTTTCCCAAACACGTACATAAGCTGTGGTTTGGTTTTGGTCCATTTATCTTGTATTTGCAGTTTTAAACTTTAGTTGCTTATATTTTATGCCTACGCCTAAGGTGTGTAAAAATAAATGCTAAATGATGCTTATGTTGCGCATACGCTGTGATATTGTCAGCGTAGTTATAAAATTGGATTGCTCCAGTTTCCGTTCTGTCTCTTCTCCAGCTTTCGGACCTGATAATCGTAGGTAGCCAATATTCCACTAACTACCTACCGTATATCCCACTAACGATGTCTTTTATTTGCATGAGCGCCACCTGTGTTTTGCAATCCAGTGAAAGTAGTGATTCATACTTTCTCATTTTCGTTGATCTCTTTGTGTTTTAAGATTCTGTGTTCTCTCTTACTAGCGAGTTAAAGATGAGTTTTGAATATATCGCTTGCCTATTGTTTTGAATATAATGTCTGCCTAAAGAAAACCCAACTTTCCATTTAAACGAGGATGTGATGATTTATTCTTGACAAGTGTTCAAAGTTGAGATTATCCGCATCTTGGCGTGGCAAGTTACTAACTTTGCAGCCATGGCGGATTAATCCACTTTGTACTTTGTTTACAAAAATCTGAGCCTTTCTCATTCACTTTTGGTGATAGCTGAAAGCCTTTTTATATGAAGGTGAATATTGTGCAAAACTAAAATACACCATATTCTGTTGTCTCTTCTTTTGCTTCAGCTGGAGCCGTTTACAGGGTGATCTCTATGGTGAACTGAATGCCTGCAAGGCAACAATACAGGCGCATGCTTCAAAAATATCAGCAAGCCAAGGTTAGTAGACTAATTTTCCGAATGGGTTAATTTAGGCTAGGCATAGTTTGATAGGGATGGGATCATGAGAAAACCTAATTTCGGTGGAAAACCCAGAAAACCCAGAAAAACCAAACAAATGCCCTAAAATAACCAAACAGATGCCCTAATTTTTTCAGGCTATATAAAAGATTTTTTAGGGCATCTGTTTAGTTTTTTAGGGCATCTGTTTGGTTTTTTTTGTTTTTACAGAGAGTAAATCGAGGCCATATTTGCCTGAAAAACCAATTTTTTGTCTGAAAAAATTAGGGCATCTGTTTGGTTTTTTAGGGCATTTGTTTGGTTTTTTGAGTTTTCTAGGTTTTCTAGCAAAATATGGTTTTCCCTAGAACCCATCCCTAGTTTGATATACCTGAAATAATAATCACTTAAACTATAGGGGTGTTTGGGATTGAGTTTTTAGAGTGTGTATGTTGACTTTTGATCCATTAGACCCGTTCCTCTTTAAACGCTTATGTTGGACCTGCTAGAGATCAAAATATTACCTGAATGGACCCATTCATTCGGAAATGACTCAATTTGGTTACCTCTATAAATTTGAATCAAGGGGAGAAAACTTGGTGTCCTATGAAGTTTGTATTTTATTTTGGTTCAGGTGCTCTTTATTAATAATGTTTTTTTTACATTTACAGTAAGCTGATTTGGAAAAGAACCGAACCCCTTGAGCCGTTAGCTCTTCTAAGGTGCCTTCTATCTAATCAGCAGCAAAGTACTTCTGCACCGGAAGGTACAAATGGCAGATCTAGCAGTAAGAATGCGGGAGTGTATAAATGTTTATGTACATTTTGGAACGTGGTAGCGCGTTTTGTAGATATTTGTGAAGGCTGTATGGAAATAATACACAGGCTGACCATTAAACGACATGAAAAATCAGTACAAGTTCAGCTTTGGAGCCTAGCATTTCATGAAACTTATCCTCGATGGATACATGGTGTTTATCTTGCTGCCATTGCCGCTTTTTATGCCAAGTATGTATATAGTGTATTTTAGCAACTTATATCAGTAATCTAAACAACCTTACCACATGTTGTCATCATCGATAAACAAAATGAAAATTTTATCTTTTTGTTCCTGATGATTCTTTAGCACAATGTACTTTTAATTTGTCTGCAAGATGTGAAATTGTCGTTAAATGTAATTTCTTTTTATGTAAGTACATGATACTTGCTAAGTAGATGTCACAGTTTTAATACTTTTACCTATAAGTGGGTTATGTTTTATGTTTAACATGTCAAATGGGTTAAAATAGATATGGTTTTATTATATATTTTTGTTCACACATTTTTTTTGTTTAGTTTAGATATGAGGTGGAATGTGAAAAAGTGAATCGCAAACATGGAATGTATTAGCGTGGCTGAGCAATAAAGGAATGTAATAAAGGCGTGGCTTGAATGTGGATGTATTCACACAACAGAATCCCTTGAATGTAATGAAGGAATGTAATAAAGGCGTGGCTAGGCAATAAAACGCATGGCTGGGCAAAAAATGGAATGTATATTGATTGCCAAAAAGGTTGACATTTGATTGACAAAATGGTTGACATGAAAACTAATTCAAATTTTCAATAACGCATTGATTAATACAAAGTATACACATTAATTGACATAAAGTATAGTGGCGGGAATGTACACTCATTCAAATTTTCACCAAGTATACTCAACCCTTTTTTGCTTTCATTCACTTTTAAAACTCTCAAAACATGTAATGCTCCTAACTAAAAGTCACAGCTACAAAGTGAAAGTCACAAACAAAATAGGAAGGCTACAAAGTCAAAATGAAAAAGGCACAAATAAGAACGTACAAGTCTACAAAGTGGCTGCAACTTTACAATATTCATTATGGAAAGAACAAGGCTACTTTGCAATATTCATTATGGAATGTACAAGGCTTCAACTTTGCAATATTCATTATGGCTGCATAAAAGAAAATTACACGCCTGACTTCTATAAGTAGGAAACTACAACTATTCATGGCAATATATAATCTATAATGGAAAGTATGACTTCAATAATGTAAACTTATAATATATACGACTGGAATTTTTATTAAAGGAAAATATTGAATTGTATCATTAAAATGCAAGGTGTGATTGATATGGAAAGAAATATGTAGTTGTAACTTATGAAACTAAATTTGGTAAGGGTCGTTTTCTTTGTCTATATAAATACAAGCATATAATGTGTTCATTCATTCTATTGTGAAACAAATTAGGGCAAATTGACTCTTATAGTTTTCTACTTTCAATTTTTTACCATTTTAAGTACTCTAAAATTTTATACTATAAGTGGGTCACTGAACTTGAGATTATATACCATTTTAAGTAATC
The DNA here is from genome assembly GCA_026074375.1 of Tanacetum coccineum. Classification (NCBI taxonomy): domain Eukaryota; kingdom Viridiplantae; phylum Streptophyta; class Magnoliopsida; order Asterales; family Asteraceae; genus Tanacetum; species Tanacetum coccineum. The sequence continues at coordinate 19,996 of BQNB010091730.1, forward strand.
TTTTGATATGACACATGCGTTTTCGATCGTTTTGGCGCGTTTCTGCTGTTTTCATCCGTTTTTGATCGTTTCCATCGATTTCGTTTGTTTTCGATCGTTTTTGTCTGTTTTCGACCGATTTTGTCCGATTTCGACCGATTTCGACAGTTTTTAACCATTTACGTTCGTTTTCGGCCGATTTCGTCTGTTTTCGACCATTTACATTTGTTTTCGACCCATTTCGTCCGTTTCTGATAGTTTTTGACCATTTACGTTCGTTTGCGACCGCTTTCGACCGTTACCGACAATTTTCGAGTTGTTTCATTAGTTTTCGATCGATTTCTTTCGATTTCGACTCATTTCGTTCGTTTTCGATCGTTTCTGACCAATTTCTCCCGATTTTGACTGTTTTTGTTCGTTTTCGATCGCTTTTGACCGATTTCGCCCGATTTCGATTGTTTTCATTCATTTTCGTCTGCTTTTGATCGTTTTCCACTTATTTCGTCTGTTTTCGGCCGATTTCATCTGTCTTTGACCGTTTTACGCCTTTTCTCTTGATGTTGTGACATCAGTTCACAAGGATTGACACCATTTGGCGATGCCGAAAACGGAAACGGACAAAAACGGTCGAAAAAGAACGAAGATGGTCGAAAACAAACGATTTTTCGAACGAAAACAAGCGAAATCGGCCGGATAAAGTCAAAAAAGGACGAAATTAGTCGAAAACGATCGAAAAGGGACGAAAACGATCAAAAAAGGACGAAATTGGTCGAAAACAATCTAAATCAGTCGAATACAGACGAAATCGGCCAGAAACGGTTGAAAGCGTTCGAAAACAAACGTAAATGGTCGAAAACCATCAAAAACGGACGAAATCGGTCGTAAACGGTCGAAGACGGACGAAATCGGTCTAAGACGGACAAAATCAGTCGAAACGGTTGAAAACAAACGTAAGTGGTCGAAAACTGTCGAAATCAGGCGATAACAGACGAAAACGGTCAAAAACGAATGAAATCAGTGAAAACGGTCGAAAACGCATGTGTCATATGACAATAGTACTTAAAATGGTATAAAATCTCAAGTTTAGTGACCCACTTATGGTATAAAATTTTAGAGTACTTAAAATGGTAAAAAATTAAAAGTAGAAAACTATAAGAGTCAATTTGCCCAACAAATTATGACTCTCAGAAGACCGGTAATCTCATTTTTATATGTTGTTTGATACATGTTAAGATTTTTTGTTATAGTTGAATTATCGCATGTTACAACCGTTTGCAAACATTTTGATCATTTCACGTTTTATTTTGAACGTTACTCGAAAAACTTACCACAATATTGCATGTCGTTAATTATCAGCCGCTAAGAATTTCCGCCGCTATGCGCGGGTACTCGCCTAGTGATCATCAAAGAGTCTAGCTCCAGCTTTAGCAACCTTGGGCTTAACTCGGTAGTTATACAATTAATATTTTAATTTTGAGGACAAGGCCTGTTAGATTTGTAACGGGTTTAGCTGTTAAGTGGGCATTGGGTATTAGAAGTTCTACTTAGTCATGTTTATGATACTATTCTACACTTTTAAAAATTGAAAGTACTAATAATTTCACTTAAACCGCATTTACAAGGATCATTTAAATAAAAAAATGCAGAAAAAATGAAAAGATATACGAAAATTTGTGTTTTCGAGCAAGATCTAAAAAGAAAAAAAAGTATTGAAAAACAAATGTGATTTGATTATTATACTATAATTAGACAGCTTTACTTTTTCTTAGAGCATTCACTATATTAAACTTTGTGTAAAAGTTTATACATTAGTACATCAATAATTCTTATACCTTTTGATATTATAAACCTACATTCACTATAATATTAACCTTTTGCAACATTCATAAAATGTCTTATATAACAAATGAATTAAATGCATTAAATTTATAAAGAGATTCAAGAATTAGGAGTTTAGGACCTATTCATTCCACATAAACATGAAATAAATGTCCAATCTTTTATATATTAAAAAGAATTACATTATTTCGGAGTTTTCTATCAAATTAAATTTTATAGAAAAAAATTAGACCAATCAGGTTTCTTGATTTTGTCACGTAAGGCAAAATTGTGCGATCTGGTTAGTCAATAAAAAGTCAAAATTAAACCAATTTGGTTAAAATTAAAATTTTTTGGTGGAGAAATTTAATGGAGAAAAAAAACATATAAAATTATATGTGTCAAATTTATGAAAACAAAAACTTGAAAAAAGAAAAGATACTTAATTAAACTTTAGTGGTATATAATGTTTTGTGATATATAATGTTTTGAAAAAGGAAAAATAATGTTTTAAAAAAAGAAAAACAAGCAACCCCTCAACAACATGGGCCATACATTCCCTTGAAATTACTCCATCCGTCTCTAAATAAGTGTCTATTTTTTACTTTCGAAGTCATTTTTTAACAACTTTGGCCTTAATTATTTCTTATTGTGTTATATAATACTTGATGCAAAATGTATGAATATATTGGGTTTTAAATATATTTTCATTGATATAGATTTCATTAAGTATTATATAACACAAACAAAATAATTTTAGGTCAAAGTTAATGGAAAAAGACTTAAAAAGTCAATAGTGGACACTTATTTAGGGACACAGGGAGTATATCTTTAAACCTAAGGTAAATTAAAATCTTGAATGATTACGTTGGATTAGCAGGGTTTGAAACGACCCATGACTAGCCAAAAGTTCAATATAGACCCAATATTTGTCATAGACCCAATGAACCAATCATACAGTGGCGGAACCAGGAAGTTAAAGGACGGGGGGCAAAAAAAAATAATTCTTGACAAAAGTCGTTTTGTGCACAAAGATGAAGACGGAGATATAAGGTTTTTACACTGTTTTGCTTTAACATGGGGGGCAATTTGATTTTGTGGTGGGGTGCACTTAAAAAAATGGTCAATTTTACACTAGAAATCGATGTTTTTTGGCGAATTATGAAGGGCACCGCCCCCTACTTTGTAAGTGGTTCCGCCCCTGTATATATATATATATATATATATAGTTATGATGGCCTAAACGATAGATATTTCGAGGGAGTAAAAAACCGAAAAGCAAACCAAATGCATTAGTCGATCTTGCATTTAAACTCTTAATAAACCTTTATAGATGAGAAATTTTACAAACCATGTGTACAATAATATATTTAGAAAAAACCATTTTATTGCTTTTATGCTCTTTGGTGTAAGAAATATCTTAAGAATCCGTAAACAAATTCACTCACTTAAATAAACCATAGATATGAGGTCCATAATCTATCACTTATTTATATTTTAATATGTTTTTAAGGAGGAAATATTGGTTGTGTAAAAAACGTGAGTTTTAAACATTAACATTTCACAGAACTATTACGCAATCAACAATTATACAAACCCGGGTGCATGACTCGTGCAATAAATTACTATAAACTTAAAAACAAGCCGCATGAAAGACTTTACACAACCATGCTCCCATGCCGAAATTCCCGTCTTAAAACGGTGACGTCTTCAAAACTGTTACTTTTTAGGGGGTGTTTGTTTCGGCTTATACGTGGGCTTACGCGCTTATTTGATTTCGTAAGCCTCATTTTTTTTTTGACTTATTTTGAGATTTATGGGCTTATATATGTTTATCATATCATAATAAACTTATATGTCTCAAAATAAGCCGAAAAATTAGGGCTTATGAAATATAAGCCGAAATCAAATAAGCTCGTAAGCCCACATATAAGCCGAAACAAACACCTCCTTACCAAATCGGGTATTGGTAAGGCAATCCGGATGGCAATTGTTTATTTTGATGCAATTGTAGCTGTGATTGCAACCATATTTGACTTTCATCAATTTACTGGAAATTTCATGTTTAGAGAAGAAACCGTTTTATAATTGTTGTGTTTAGATGAATATGGTAATTTTGATCTTTAATTCTTAAATTGAATCAAAATATTATGAATCTGTTGCAGTTGTTGTTTTTGGATTTAAGAATCTGTCTGTGTTTTTCAGGAAGGAAAAAGGAACTATCAATGCACACTTTCCACTTTCCCATTATCCAGAGATCCAAACACTCCCTTATCAACTGCATAGCTACTGTTCCATTGATTATTGGTCATATTATTTGGAAGTCATGTTCGTATTTCAATTATTCACAATCAGAGTAGTTTTGAGAACTTTCAGAGTCATTAGCCTCAACTTTACTGCCTCAGAGATACACTCAGTAACGGCCTTTTCAGTTCTTATCTCCTGTGTGTAAAAAGTCTTTTGTTCCTCTCTTGCCATATATAGTAAACACTGAAGCACCATTTTCCTTAACATGCTAACAACAGAATTGTTAGTACATATAGAAGCCAGCTGAGAAACAAAGTCCTTCCAATTAGCTGAGGCTATTCTCATTGACATTTTTCCTTTCATTTTTGACCAAACCTTTTTGGAGTACTGGCATTGGAAGAATAGGTGACTATGGGAATTAGGACATGACTTACACAGCGCACATTTGATGTTTGTGTCTTTGTTCCATACCATCACTCTATCTTGGGTTTGAAGTCTTTCTTGTACTGCCATCCACAAGATAAACATATGACTTAGGTTGGGATACCTTGTGAATACCAAACAAGTTTTACACCACTGCACTTCATCACCTTCCTCTCTTTTGACAGAGAAATCAACTATTTTCCCTTCATTAGTCTTCCATTTAGCTATGTCTTCCTCATCATTTAACATAGGAGTTGGAATAATTTGAAGTACAGGAAACTCAGATACCCATCCAAACTCCATTAACAATCATTTTACTGATTATTCTACATAAGGGTTCATCCAGCTATAAGAATACTTATGTTCAACATCCCATATGCTTCTTCCTCTAAGCTTTTCAGTATGTATCCACTTGACCCACAGACTTTCTTTTCTGGTTGCCAGGTTCCAAAAATATGCTTAGCCAGAAGTGATTCATTCCATTTCCCAAGTTGTTTTAACCCCGAACCACCTTGACATTTTGGTTTGCAAACATTCTTCCATGCTATTTTGGCTTTTCCTCTTGTTAATTCACCTTGACTCCAAAGGAACCCTTAAAAGACTCTTTTTTTTTTTTGGTAACCATGGTTTCCGCTCTTTAGGCTGACTAATCCACGGGGTTTGAACCCACTGCCACACAGACTTAACTGTGGTCTTTGGTTAATTCGCATATAGGTATGGCTTGTTTGCAGTTTTTGATGTTGCTTTTGTTCAAGCATTAACAAGTATGCATTTGTTGTTTAGCTTTAGCCAGTCTTTTAATGACGTTTGATTCATTTTCGGAATAATGTGTTAGTGTTTAGTTATATATACGGTAACTTCGCATATGAGTATAGCTTGTTTGCAGATTTTGATGTTAGTTTTGTTTTGCCACTTTGTATAAGCTTTGGTTTGTTTTGCAATATTGACATGTTAGTGTTTGGCTGTAAAAACTTTTTATTCACATATGGGTGGACCTTTTGCAGGTTTGATCATAATTTTGCTACAAACATTTGTTGTTTGCTGTTTTTAACGTGAATTTGTTGTTCGTTGGAGATAATAGTTGCTTGGTCAACATTGTCCAATTGATAAATTAAGGATATAAATAGGGTTGATGTTGCGTTTCTATTTGATAAGTAAGATGTCTATTCATGATGCCTCAAAGTCTTAGATGCCATTATTGGTGGATTCGTTCATGCTCTACACCTGAGAAACAATTTATAAATTCGAGGGTGAATTTTGTAATCATTTTATTTTTAGGAGGTTGCATAATTCAAGTGTGAAGTGAATAAGTATATCATGTATGGAATTGTTGTCAACTGTGATGAAATACCTATCAGCTCTCGTGTGTTCTTGGATTTTAAGAATTAATAAAAGTTGTGACGTGAAAATGTGTAATTAGGAGCAATTCTCTGGTTGTTGATACATTATATAAATTTGACTTCACGGTCATGCTGTCATATACTCGACGTAATAATGATCAGAACAGTCCAGGCTTTTTGATTTCTTGTGAACACCCTTCCAGAACACGTCTTGTGAAAAATGTAGATAACAGGGTTACGGATTCAGAGCTTAGGCTTCTTTTTGAGGTGCATAGCAGCTTGCTACTATTATTCTTCTTTTCCCCTTATTTCGTTATCTTTCCAATTTTGTATTCTGACCATGTAATCAATCCTTTCTTTTGTATTCAGCAACAAGGAGATATAGAAACTTTCAACACAACTTGTAATTATGACATAAGGGTCGCAACTTCTGCGTTTACCACAGTTCAAAACAAACCAGTGGAAAATGGGAAGCTTCAAATACACTTTTTGAATCCAAAGGTACATGACCCACCATTCACCCTAATTTCTCGCATTTTGTTTAACCAAAACTTTTAAACGTTTATTTATTTTCTGCTGGATACATGTTGGTCAATTGTTACCGTTTAATGTGAAAATGACCAGAGTTATTTAAATAATGAAGAAGCCAACAAATCCAGATTAACATAATATAATATTCAAACCACTTGATCTTATTTGTTTCTTCTATAGGTAGAAACTAAATAGATTTATTCATTATTGATTTTTTTGATAAAGTTTGTATCTTAATAAACAATTTGTGTTTGGGTGCTGAAATGGGTGGATTTGGGTGCTGAAGTGGTAGCTGAAATGGGTGGGTTTGGGTGGTGAAATGGGTGTGTTTGGTTGCTGAAATGGGTGGGTTTCGGTGCTGAAATGGGTGCGTTTGGGTGCTGAAATGGGTGGATTTAGGTGCTGAAATGGGTGCTGAAAAGGGTGGTGGTGGTTTGAGAGAGAAGGGGGGAGGAGGGGGGGGGGGG
>BQNB010091731.1:0-22681 GCA_026074375.1 Tanacetum coccineum
TATTATTGCCATAAGCTCATGACACCGAAACCTTGGGATAATCAATAATCACAAGTAATTGCCCCAACGGGTGCCTTTGCCAAACACCTGCATAGTTATTTCTAATGAAGTGTTATTGGTTACCGAAAGTATAGGTACACTAACGGGGAGTCCAGTCCCAAATAGATCTATTCACAGCATTCGCGCTTACCCCGAAGAGTAATTAACGGTTCATGATAGTGGGGACTTAATGGCAAAAGTAAGGACTTAGGCAATAATATATCAGGATAGCATACAGAAAAATACTTGCATTCATGGTTTATAGCATGTATCCCCCTCGCGGGTTTATGAAACATTTAAAAGATTAAATGCAAGGCTATGAACTCACCTTAACAGTACAGGGAAATCTGATTGATGGCAAAAGTATATTGGGTGAAAGTAACGGCTTCGTCACGCAACCTAAGGTAATATGTCAAGTCTTAGTTTGATTGGATATGTTTTATGTCATAATGAAATACCACTTTGATTGGATTTATTATGGAAATAATATATCACTTTTCGGGCCATCATAATTCAGAGGTCATGTAGTAAACGTTTGAGGAGCCAGGACACTTTAAATCGTAAATCTAACAAACTCGTCAAAACGTATACCCAAATGAAACCCCTCACATGAAGCTCCCTAGTAATGTAAGACATTATAGTTTTAAGTTTCTTCAAAAGCTAGAATAATTTATATATATATATTTATAATTAATATAACAATATAATATTTTATAAGTTTGCAAAATTAGCAATATATACCCCTGGTTTATAAACTTTTACAAGTTTAGTCCTTTATATATAAAGTATATATAATTTTTTTAATCCATTGACTTTAAAATTTGGCAAAAACAGACCTTGGAGTTATAACTTTAATATAGTTACAGAAATGGCCCTTGGAGTTATTAATTAACAAAAGTTATAATATATACCCTTACATGGAATTTAATTAGCAAAACGAGTCCAAAAACTATAATAAGATATTTTTCAATATAAAAAGCTATTTGCAGGTTATAGCTTATTAGAATAAGCTAATATAAGTTAGGATAAATAGCTTTTACGACCTTGTAGCTTATTAAAAGAGCTTATGAGCTTAAGAATCACAAAATGGGTCGTTTGGTTTATAAAATTCAACCCGATAGGTTTAGGTTTTTAGGGTTTGAAAATAAATTTATAAAAATGGTATGTGAGCTTATAGGATTAGCTTAATAAAATAGCTTATGGATTTTAGTTTATTTAGTATATGAAAATGGGTTTTAGGGTTTTTTAGGGCTCGGTTTGGTTTAAGAAATGCCAACGAGGGATTTAGGGCTCAAGAGTTTTTACATGTAGCTTATACATGATATAATAAAGCTTATTAAAGATTAAAAACAAGAAAAGAGCTTATGGAACGAGTATGAGAGCTTACTAGGGCTCGAATGGGTCGAATGGGTCAAAATGGGTTCAAGAACTCTTTCTATCCTTCTTGGCTTGGCTTCTACTGATCTTATGGACTCTTCTTCTCTTCTTTAGCTTGGTTAGTACATGAATTAAGTATGGTTTTGATTTGAGTGTGTGTCTTGAATGTATGCGTATACATGGGTATATATAGTGCTCGAAATCCCTTGGTGCCCAAGCTTGGGATCTTGCTTAGTGTCATAGCTAGTGGTGATGACAATGGAGAGCTAATAGGGTGAGTCTTATAAGCTAGAAACTAGCCATGAAGTGTTGGAGGGGTGTTTGTGGTCGCGGCTTACAAGGAGCAACAAGGGGGTGATGTGGTTTTCTTGGTGGCCAAGGATTAAAAGGAAGGTACTTGTAAGCTGCTATAGGACATAAGGGTGAGGTCATGGAGGTGGAAGGGTGCAAGGTTGGGTTTAAAATGGGTAGAAATAGAGGGAAAAAGGGTGGCGGGTTTCGGCTTATAGTTCGGGTTAGGGTTTCTTGGTTTTAAACGTGTACAAGTGAAATGAAATGGAGGGAAATGTTGTTTAAATGTCATGCATTAGAGTTTGTACTTTGTGCTTAAGTGGCTTGTACGAAATCCTTAGGAAAAATGGTGGGAAAATGCTTATTTTGAATTCGTGCATTACTTATTTGTACATTGTGCATTAAAAGACTTGTACATTGATTTAGAGGGAATTTATATTTGAATTTTATGCATAGATTACTTGTACATATGCCTTGTTTGCTTGTACATTGATTTTGAATGTTTACATAAAATTAGGGTTTAGGCATAAATGTTAACGGATAACGTTCATTTGATAATATCGTTATGTTAATTAGATAACGTACATGATAAAATGGATAATAGATTATTGAATTGATATGTTATGATGTTTGCTTGATATAAACATAGATAGAGATAGCATAGGTAGAGGTTGCGTGAACTCGTTAACTTTAGTTATGTAAACCATGTTACACAATAGAATAAAGCGAAAAATTTCCTTGTAAAAAGGTGATTTGTATTGCATCTAATTTAATAGATGGATAGTACATTGCATCTAACTTAATAGATGGATATTTACATTGATGAAAATTGTGGTTTATTATATTAAAGTCATGATTAGAAAGCATTTTTACAAAGGGATGTCATTTATTTTTATTATTAAAAATTTATATGTGTCATTTGGCATCCCGTTCGATCCTAAATTGTTTTTTAAGGATGGGATAAAACTGGGGCAAGTCTAACTTAAAGACTTTTCTGTAAACAAAAGTGCTTGCCGTGAGACAACCCGAAATGTATTTTCAATTTTCTTATCGAGTCTGTCTTCCCAAACTGTCTATATGGCGTATCAAAACCCCATGGATATGGCGTACTGACTACCTGGATGTTATACAGTCTTTATTTTTCTGCAATTTAAACATTATTGTCAGACTGGTCGATACGGCGTATTCGTTAAACGAATACAACATATTCAACTTCTAACCCGTACTTAGGATTGTTTTCTATAGGTATCAATACGGCGTATCCTGGGGTATAGATACGGCGCATCGACTTCCTGTACAGTTTTAGGTTTTAATTTCAAAGTCTAATAAACGAATACACGGAGATAGAAATTGCACTTGTTTTCTTTTCTTAATACAAGTCCTTCTAAACGAAAATGACGACGTTGGTTGAGTATTTTCTAGAATTTAATGTGTGTTGTAGTCATGCGGGCATTCAGACGCATTTTACAACACACATTCTTGCTTATAAACTCAACATGGAGAATCATACCGAGCAAGTATCAGGGGAGTTTCTCGTTCTAATTCTTTAAACTATTTTTATGATTATATATACAATGAGGGTGTTGTATAATTCAAGTGAGGGGAGGAGAATTAGAATGCTTACTTGTCTTATTTTTCACAATAAAATGCTTAAATTATGCCTAAATTTAAAAAAAAATCAAGAATACATTTGTGAAATTATTAGTTACATAACCTGTACACAAAACCCTTATTAGATATTGCGAGGATTCAGCCTTGTCTGTTTCTAAATATTTACCAAAATCTCACAAAAATATGAGTGTGCCAGTGATGTTGTAGACTTTAAAAGTTGGCTTGGTATATCTATTCGAGACCACAATAATGAGTACTATGGATTTATGTTAGGACCAATGATATATCACTTTACTTCACCATGGTATTAACCAAGAAAATAAAGATAAGAGAAAGGAAGAGTTTTAGATAGAAGTTAGAGAGAGAAAGTAGAGAGAAAATGAGATGGTGGATTATCAAAGTGTAATGTTTATAACCAAATTGACAACCAACCCTTCTCCATTATGGAAAAGGGGTATTTATACTACCTAGCAAATACTTGGACGCCTAGGATAGTAACATGGGTCGGGCTTGGGATTACTTGGGCTTTAGCCCATAACACGTGATCGATTAGCTTACATAAATGAGCCTATTTACCCTTTCTAGCCTATTACAACTTATATTTAAGTAAAGATCGAGCTTCCATGATTAGTAGCCTAGCTTCCTTGTTCGACTTAATATTTTAAGGCTAACAATATCCCCCAAAGAGAGGCTTCCTGTAGATTCTGAGCTTCCATGTTCAAAAACATATTTTCAGACTAACAATCTCCCCTAATGTTTGGTCTTCGAATTCCTAAGGTGAGATCGTGAATCCTGCTTCCTTGAACTTCTTGAGATTGCTTTGTCATTGAGTTCTTGAATCTTTGGTCTTTATTATGTTGCAGGCTTGTTCTTTTATGCTATGTGATTTTTGATCTTTAGCCTTTGTCATTTTCTTTCTAATTCGTCTTTGCCACCTTGCGATCTTGTGTCTTGACTAACATGCTCATACTTTGCATCATCTTGAAAGCTTGCTAACAATCTCCCTTGATAGACTTGATATCTTAAAGGAAGATCTTGTATATCAGAGTTTGCGAAAGTCTTTGTCTTTAATTCTTGAGGTTTCTTGATTCTTGAATCTTGATGCTTATAGTATGTCTTTGTAGTTTGCGCATGAGCATGTGGTAATGAATCAGACTCTGCTGGAATGAAGCTGCTGTTAGTGCAAATATTACGATATTTAAACTAAACAATTCCTTTGGTTTTAATAATGACAAACAATAACTTGTTTTACATAACGGAAAATGTGCAAGTTGCGCGTGACCACAACTCATTAACGCATACATTCATCAACACCTCTCGACGTCTCGAGTCTACTCATGCTTTAACAAAAGGTATGAATTTGTTTGTTAAGTTGCATTATGATCAACCCATTTAACAAACCATTAAAAATGATTAATATGTTTTTACAAACTAACCTAATGATTAAAACCCATTTTATCATTAAGTCATTTTTAATAAACCTTTTTAAGTTTACTTACATCACCACTAAACAAATGTTTTTAAGTAATCTTTACTTAATAATGATTAATCACATTAGTGAATAATACAAATTAAGATTAACCACTTTTGGAAACAAATATTATAAGATATTTCATACCTTACAAATCTTTCATTTTTAATGTTAAGATTGATTTTCCTTTTAGAACAAAATCAAAACAGATTTTATAAGTACTATAAGATCTAAGCAAAAGATTTAAAAAGATTTAAAAATATTTCTAACAATTTTGAAATTCAAAAGTACGACCCACGGATCCACCTAAAAGGCAGACGGATCCACCATCCCTAGATCCGTGGCACCTTGACGGCCAAGTTTTGGGTTTTCTATCAATATCACCCATTTGCTTAGTTTTTCACCCAAGCTTTTCATAACCTTTCTTCCATATTATTACACACATTTAGGATCATTATAAACAAGTTTTTATAATGTAAAAACACAATTAATCATATCATCAAAACCCCAATAACCCTTGATCATAATGCTTCTAACTTTTATTTGTTGCAAGCATGATTCTACATGATCCTTTATTCAAGCAAGCTTAGAGATTTTGCCATCATTATCCACCACATACCTACATATATGAAGATCTATCACAACAAGCCAAGAGACTTGTCATCTTCATCAACAACATCATGCTTAGTGATCTTGATGTTTTAGATTAGGCTTTTACATCTAATTGACAATTATGTCTTGGATCTTCATTATACACATTTGTGTATCAATCATTATACAACAAACTAGGTGTTAGGTGGTTTATGTGTTTAGGGCATAAAACACAAGGTTTGTTATGTTAGGCCATAAAACATAACGGGTTTGGTTGTACCCAAAGAAGGAATCGATATTTAGCTTTATATCAGATAAAGTGTAAGCGACTTTAGGTTGGTTCTACCTTGAAGTAGGACTCAGTATTTAGCTTAGTATCGGAAAAAGTGTAAGCGACGTTGTATGGTTTTCTCCGCCTTAAAGGAGATTGTTGATCTAGTGAAGTAACTCTCAAGTTGGGTACTCGGGGAGTGGAGTAGGGCGAAGAGGAGCTTCGTAGCCGAACCACTATAAATCATCATGTCCGGTTTGCACTTTCTTTTACTTATCGCTTTACATTTATATTTGCCTTTATCGCTTTATATTTATGTTTGCATTACATCTATGTTTGTGTTGTATATTGTGTTGTGATGATATGCTTTGTTTGATGTTATTTAGTATAGTTGTTGTAGTATAAACTTGATTGGTTGTTTGATACAAAAGTCTTAAGTTTATAAAGGAAACGTATTCACCCCCTATACGATTCCACAATTGGTACCAAAGCCACATCGCTCTAGTTTTCAAAACAAATGGTTTTAAAAATAGAGCACGGTTCATGTATCAAATTTCCTATCAAACGACACATAATGTGAAAAGTTCTTTGTTTAGTACTTACAAGTTTTATTGTTAAATATAAAGTGTTACAATAGCTTGAAGGTCTTTTAAAGAGTCCCAAACAAAGTGAATAATGTGTCTAAAAGTGAAATAAACGTTTCTGCCAAAATTTCACCTCTTCTGCGACCTACAGATCCACCAAACCCTGGATCCGTCCATGTAGATCAGTCCATACCGTTTTTAGTTTTTGTCAACTCTAAATTCATAGAAATAACGTGCGTCAGATTGGATGATTCAATGGGAATATGGTCTCATTACTAATTTTCAAATTTTAAGTTTGTCAATAAGCAAAATGCCACATAGAGTGGTTTCCAAACTACATTTTGTTTAGCGTAAAAAGTATGATTTTAACCTTTTCCTTTCGAGTCGTACTATTTAATTGGTTTACTTTTCGAAAGTTGGTGTATTTTAATCATTGGAAAGTAAATGTATTTTTCAAACTTACTAATGAGGAGAAAACTAATTTATTTACAAAAAATCAAGCTATGTATACATTGTTACATTTAATACACAAAACGAAGTGTAGTATTTATGTGTGTTATGCTAAATGATTGTTTGTTCCACTTTGCATCTTAATATTATTAATCAATCTTTGATATGCTTATTGCATTTGTAGTTGAGCTTCTTTGTTGATTAGCATAATCTTGTCATGTGTGTTATTTATTAATGTTCATGTATATGCGTCAATTGATCTTATGGAAGATCTCTTGCACTAAGTTGAGAAATTGCTTTTGCATTGCATATAGATATAGATCACTATGTTTACAAATGTTATATCAACATTTTGTAAATCCTATAATTTATATTAACCCACTTAGGATTGAGAGCTAAGCAAGTTTGTCAAATCTTTTGAATAATATTGTATTGCACGATTATCGTGCTACTACTTTAACTGATAAAATGTGTCACCACTATATATTCAACACTTCCATTTTATCAAAGTCTCAACAAAGTCTCTAGATCATGTCATCCCATTATCTTGTTTAAACATAGGTTGTCTAGACAAGAGAAAAGATCATAATAACACATTAGTATGTAATAAAAGGAAAATGTGTTTTGAACTTAGTTTGTGCTTGAATTAGTCTAATTCACAATCACAACTAATAAATATTTGGATTAAAATGAATGTAGAATTTCTTGTAATCTAATTTGAAAGATTACTTTCTTGGTAAGAAAACACTTTCATTTTAAAGTTTTATCTTCGAATAAATTTTCACATTAACATTAACTTGAAATGAAAATATTCACTCTAGTCAAAAGCTTGAAAATATTATATAAACATGTAGTAATTTCAAAAAAGATTCATACTACTTAAAAATGACTAAGATAATTTTGTGTACTCTTTAGAAGCCAAAATCTAAGCATATTGTGCACAATAATTAATAAGTTTTTCTCACATGTAAAATATATGACAATACCAAAGAAACAAGTAAACTCTTCATTTTAAATGATCTCACACTTAAGACTAGTCTTAGGCTTAATGGACATTAGGAAAATCTTTTGTTTTCTTTTAAAAAGAGTGTTTGTGAGGGTCAAGAAAGATTTCAGATATATATCGATTCATTATTCAAATTATGATTGATATCTTATTTCGAATCTAATTGCCAAGCTTTTAAGTTTGGATATGAAATCAGATTCATTATTTGTCTATCTTCAAGATTATATCAAAACATAACAAAAGATATTATCTCGAATCTGCATACTCAATCACACTAGGTTGATATGAAAATAATGTCATCCCTTTCAAAGGACGAATAGAATATTACATAGCGTTCATATCGTACACTTGTGATAATGATGTTATGATGTTATATTGAGTCTACATGTCCAATATGAGTGTTCCTATTATTAATAATAACATGTTTAAAATGAACGTCAAAGTAGGATTGATGACTTGGATGTTTCGTCCGAGATATTCAAGTAATTTACCTTGTAATGCATTGGTTAATGTCATTTCTGAAAACATATGCAAAGCAAATGCACAATATATGTAACTTTGCTCATACAATTCAAAAGCAGAACAAGACTCAAATTCACTTTTTGTTATAACCTTTTCCCTCTATACCACATAATCATAACAATATTTTTAACAAAGTATTTAAATCGAGAATAATTCAATTATCTAAGATTAGGATTTAGAATTATGGAACATATTCTATTAACCATTATTTTGCTTTCTTTCTATAAGTGATTGTAAGTGGACTTCGAATACAAAGATGATTATTATTCAAACGATAATTGATCTCATTATTCTATCCAATTACAAATGTTCAAAATATGAACATGGAGTCGAGATTAGAATTTATCTAGATAACAGAAATTTCAATAACATGACCATAGATATTTTCCGAGTCTACATGTTTAACTATTTTTAGTTATTACATGAAATTATTTAACTCATTCATAATGACGAAAAAGTATAATCATCGAATTGCAACTTTACACCTCTGTATTTACGATACTTTGTTACGTCTAAATGTTCATAATGCTTGTGTTATTAGCAATGGTAAAAAATATGCTAAAAGCTAACACACTCCTAGTAGGATTGACATCGTTGAAATTCCATCGGGAAATTCACGACAACTTCCACGTTAAGCTGAAAACTTGAAGGTCGAATCCGAAAGTTCAAACCAAGAACCCTTATAACATATATAAGCTTCTCCTATTAGTAAAAAGTTAACACCATCGCCCAAATAACAAGAAATATGTTCTGTCTATTTTTAGGAAAAACTTGCGACCTACGAATCTCTATATGGAGGATCCGTATTTGATTGAGGTAATTTCTGTCCTGTGTTCATCAAATTTGAATATATTCCTTTTGTAATTTTTTACTTGTCTAAGGTCTAACAAACATGTAACTAACCTTTAGTGCATCATAATTTTTATAATTGAATATTCATAATATCTATTAAGGTAAATAACCTTAATAAGATTACATTTAAAAAATATGAAAAGGTGCATTCTTAGAACGCTTTAATGTAGCACATTCCACCTTGTTCAACTATATAAGATACTCCTAAGTCCTAGAAGACTCAATCTTGTTTAAACTCGGACATCTTGCTTGCTCTCTTATTTAACCCTAGGATTGTACATGTCATGATTAGGATTATAAGAACCCAGAATTGAAAACATATAGTTTGAGTCATATTAGGCCAAGTATTAATGGACCAATGCAAATTTCATCTTTGTACACTTCATTAGGCTAATGGCCGGGAATTCTATTTTATTCTAAAATGTAAATAACTACTGGAGAATCTATTGCACTAGAAATTCAATTTAACCTAACGGTTGAATTGCTTCCGGGAAGGAAGCTGGGTTCGTGGGTATAACCATAAAATGGTGTGTTTTGCCTCAAATTGAAGCAACATTGAATAGTCTATATTCATTCTCTAACTTGATTAAATGGCTCTTTCTAAATATGCCTAATCTTAGTTTATTAATGAACTTTGTATTTCATTAGGATTGCTTATTAGTCAAGTAGTAATTAGGATTCTCTTTAGTCAATCTAGACTACTTGTACCTCGCATATGTATTGTTGTGATTTCAAAATGTTAACTTGTTCTCGTGAAATATGATTATATTATCTTCATGCTATTTTGATAGTCAATGATTACTTGCTTAATTGTTGAATGCATAATTATTTAGACGGGTTTGTTTTTGGTTAGGAATCCCTGTTTAATATCTATAAGTTTATAACTATGATACATGTTATTAAAAAGAAAAATGCTAACCATATTTTGTGATTGGGATGAATGAATATGTATGTGGACGTAATTCATTGTTTTTATGTGAGCTTTTTATATGATCTACGTGTCTTTCTTGTGCACCTACACTATATCATTAGGTCCGTCTATCTAGATAAACATATAGACGTCACATAGTCTTGTACATTAATATATTTGATTGTTATGATTAATACACTTAAGGGACTTAATGTCTTTTGAGTTTAGGGTATTGTCTTGTGTCACTAAAATTTATCAAGTACACATGCATAATCGTCTTAATCCCTAAGGATTTTAGTTTAGATAACTTTGATCATTTTCTTATTTATTTACTTGATTCTTTTCTTCACGAAACACTTTCTCCTTCCCTCGTCGTAAATGGTCAAATACTCAAAACTCCCTATAGTTACTTGTTCCTACTTCTTTGTTACTATATTAACCGTCTCATATCTTTAGGGATCTGCTCCTTAACTATAAAAGATTATATCACTCATTTTTCATACCTAACTAATTACACAAAAACCTAAATCACACCTCTACCACTATATAGATGGCTAATATCTTCTCTCCACCATTTCCGCTACCACCTTTCAGATAACCTCATACCTCATCATGTGATTGTTCTATTAACATTAGCAATGCTTGAGAAGAGCTACGTAACTTTACGGTTGAAGATCTTCGTATGCTAACCATCATCCCTCTTGACATTGTCAAACTCATCGGTTCCATCATCTTCTGTTTTCTTCTTTATTTATTTTTAGTATTTGACACGTTATGTCCGGATGAGCATGGATTAAGTGGAAGGGAAAACACACTCGTTCACATATAGTCTTTCACTAAATATTCTTAAGAACTCACAAATGTGATTCTTATTCCCTAGAAACCGATTCAAACGAATCTTTACCCTACAAACTCATTTCTTTTTCAATCACACTTGCACACCTCGTTCACACAAACCAAATTGATAACCAAGATCATAACCTGGATCTTTTCCTAACTTTACTATTGGACTTATATCCTCAAACAAGAACACCTAACTCGTTTCTTTTTCAACAACACAATTACACCCCGTTTACACAAGCCGAATTGGTTCTAGTCTCCTACCCTAACATCACTATCTAGCATCAATACCTCTTCTTGATAAGAGCACATCATTCTTTAAATATTAGCCTCGTTACTAGAACCTTCAAACCTGAGCTCAAACCTTACAACTACAATCTACTCTTTATAGTAATAGATAGTTTTGTGATCCATTAAGACGTTACCCATATACCTTAATGTATATACTTCACTCTTGGTTGTGAAAGAACCTTTGACCTTTATGTCGATCATACACAAACCCTATAACTAGACTTCACTCTTAATAGTGGTGATTAGTTTTACATACCCAAACCTCACAAGAAACACTTCAACCTTACACTCAAACCTAACAACTATACTTTACTCTTGATAGTAATAGTTAGTTCAACACCTTCAATCCCATCATCCATTATAATAAAAACATATCACCTACACAATTTGACATCATGTTCACGTCACCAACTTTAAGATCCTTCACCACAAATATTTGTCCTAGCTCTTACAAACTTCCATAACCATGATATTTCTCCTCAAGAACATTCCACACTTGTCCAATAACTATTACAAGTGATCCTTTCATTTTTACCACAATTGAGTCTTTTTGTTTGTTTCCACTTACTAGCAAGTGAAGAACATAAAGAAGATATTCAATCTTCATGTGTTATTGAGTCACCACATTGTTGTCTCTTTCATTTTTCTTTCACTATGAAAGAACTACCACCTCGTCTCACATATCTACCTTTGTTCATCAACATTGACAACTAATCACATCGCAACCCAAGATTTATGTCATCGTTAGTGTAAAATAATATTTATTATAAACGTCTTTGCCAACCTTAGATCAACACCTTCCCTCTTCGTTCTCGCTCATCCTTCCTCACCTTCCATTATATGGAATCATTTTCATTTACTTTTAGATACATATCATTTTTCACTATATTTATTCTTGTCATAATATAACTAACTTTTCGAGTATATATGTTGACATGCGTATTTAAAATATCCTTGACATCAATTACTCTTTACATGTCATATCTTCTTATTTTACTATTATTATTATTATTATTCTAAGAACATACTTGAATTGTTCTTATCAACAAATCTAACACATTACGTATTCAAACATGTTTTTCCATTATCACATTATCATCAAACATTTAGTTCGACTCTAAAGGTCTTACAACAAATGTTTTTCCTTGAACCCCACACATGAAAAGCATAGATAATGCTTAACAAATAAACCTTGAGGATTTAGGAATCTCTCATTACAACCCTTAACTAAAGTCTATCCGAACTCAAATCATCATCTTTGGTAGATAATGATTTCTCAAGGAACATGTCGTTCTAAAAACGATAGTACTCCTTATCCGAATGACATCTTGGACGAAGTCATTCTCATAACAATGGTGATTCAAACTATAAACAATTTTTTTTCTTGTTTATTAAAGTTGTGTGATTGGTTGGATAAATTTGGTGTCAATTGAGTCTCAGTCATCGAGCATGTGTCTTGGTTCTTTTTATCTAGGTTTTTATTTTTTAAAATAGAATTGCATGTGTCTAGTTTCCAACATTTCTTAAAAATGTCATACTTTAGAGTACTCATACCTAAGACATGCATATCATGTTCCCCGATAGTATATTACTATATATATTTTTGCTATCATGATGCTTAACATCTTTATGACTTGGTATGTTATCCTTTTTGGACCCTTACTTGCTATTATTCACGATTTAAGTGTTTATATGCTACGTGCTTTGGGTTTTGGCTACAAATTGTAGTTCTGGTTGATTTTGTAGGAACATGCGACCAACGGATCCACCATATGGTAGATATGTAGGCTGTTTAGGCAGATCTGTGGCTCACCAGGCAGGCACCATAAAATCAAAAATTTTTGATTTTTTAACTTTTTCTACTTTATCGGCATAATCATTGATATGTGATTACTATATGTGTTTTTAAACCTTTGGTTAAAAACATCATTTCTCATATAATTTTTTCTTGTTACTTACATAGCTATTCATCGTTATTTGTATATGTGCATTTGTTATCACTTTGTTTTGTAGTACACTTCCATAACTCAATTCCTTGGTGTCCCAAACAAAGGGGGAGCTTCCGACAAGCACTTAGAGAGTGCATCTTGCATACATTTAGTTGCACATACTCGTCCAATGGAGTATCTAGTATCGCACTAACATTTTTTTATAGGTTTTTGATAATACCTTAATGCCTTAAATATGGGGGAGATTCTTCAATAAGGAAGCATAACGGATTTATCATTGATTTCTCTTATTTCTTATTGATGATAATGTATATATATATATATATATATATATATATATATATATATATATTATGTTGCACAAAACTAACCCTTGATGTAGGTTAAGTCTTTGTAAGAAATTTGATCCATGGATTCATTAGCAACCAAGGTCAATAATCATAAGAGTGCAAGGAGCTATGGGGAGCTCAAGGGCATCAATGTAGATAGCTCAAAGTTGCTTAGAAGATGAAGATTGAAGTATAAAACTCTCATTCGGGATGATGCAAGTCGACATTCTAGGGAGAAAAACAAAGTTTAACTCCAAGGACATGCCCTTTTAGGGATGGAAGAGTGTTAACGGAGAAGGATCAACGGATTGGAGCATACACCTTTTTGTTTCAACAAAAGGGGGAGAAGGAAGTGTACATTAAAAAGAGGGAGATTGTTAGTGCAAATATTACGATATTTAAACTAAACAAGTCCTTTGGTTTTAATAATGACAAACAAGTAACTTGTAATACGTAAAAATGTGAAAAGTTACACGTGATCACAAACACTTATCAATGCATATATTCTTCTAACCTCTTACGTCTCGAGTCTACTCATGCCTTCAAACAAAAGTATGATTATTTTGTTAGTGCATTATGATCAACCCATTTAAAAAAAACCATTGAAATGGATTACAAGTAATTAATTCATATTAGAAAATAGGACAAAACTTAATTACTTAACTAACTAGAATAAGATCTTTCTTCTAGAAGCAATCTTCCATATTAGGAAACAATCTTGGAAGATTAAAACATGTCTAACCATATTAGATAATAGAACAAAATAATTAGGGAATAAGACTCAAACTAATTATTTCTTTGTTTAGACCATTTATGGAAAAACAAATTTACAAGCTCTTTTCATATCTAGCATAATCTTACCATTTTAATGTTAAACTTGATTTTCCTTCTAAAATAAAATCTAATCAGATTTTATAAGTACTGTAAGATTAAGCTTAAAAGATTAAAAATATTTTTAATATTTGAAATTAGACCGTGCGACCCTCGGATCCACCTAAAAGGCAGACGGATCCACCATCCCTGGATCCGTGGCACCTTGACGGCCAAGTTTTGGGTTTTACTGTTAAATACTCTATTTGCCTTTAGGTTTTCATCCAAGTTTTCACTAATACCTTTCTTCTCATTATTATTACACGCATTTTAGGATCATTTTAAAAACAAGTTTTTTAATGAGAAACATAATCTTAATCATATCATCAAAAACCCCAAAAACCCTTGATCATATGCTTCTAACTTTAATTGTTGCAAGTATGACTCTACATGAATCCTCCATTCAAGCAATCTTAGGTGATCTTGCCTATCACCACATTCCTACATATATGATAGATCCATCACAATAGCTAGAGACTTGGTTCATCTTCTCAACAAACATCATGCTTAGTGATCTTGATGTTTTTGATTAGGCTTTTATATCTAATTGACAATTATATATTGTATCATCATTATACACATTAGTGTACCAATCATTATACAACAAACTAGATGCTAGGTGGTTTATGTGTTTATGCCATAAAACACAAGGTTTGCTATGTTGGGCCATAAAACATAACGGGTTTGGTTGTACCCAAAGAAGGACTCAGTATTTAGCTTAGTACCGGATAAAGTGTAAGCGACGTTAGGTTGGTTCTACCTCGAAGTAGGACTACCCCTACTCCCCCCCCCAATGGTAATTAGCTTAGTACGGAAAAGTGTAAGCGACGTTGTATGGTTTTCTCTGCCTTAAAGGAGCTTGTTTATCTAGTGAAGTAACTCTCGAGTTGGGTACTCGGGGAGTGGAGTTGGGCGAAGAGGAGCTTCATAGATGAACCACTATAAATCATCGTGTCCGGTTTGCGCTTTCTTTTACTTATCGCTTTACATTTATATTTGCCTTTATCGCTTTATATTTATATTTGCATTGCATTTATGTTTCTGTTATATATTGTATTGTGATGATATTGTTTGTTTGATATTCTTTAGTATAGTTATTGTAGTATAAACTTGATTGATTGTTTGATACAAAAGTTTTAAGTTGATAATGGAAATGTATTCACCCCCTATACGATTCCACATAATCTATGTGGTAACATGTAACTAATTCGCTTAATTGCTCGGTCGTGTCGAGTATTCTATCATAGGCTTGGCAAGGATACACATCTCTACCACTAGAGCTAAGGAGTAACAAGTTTATAAAGGTAAACTGGGTTTTTACTGTAAGGCTTAGGGTTGATCATTCTACAATCTTTTACCAAAAGTACCACACCAACAAGGCAGTGAAGCACACATACATGCCGAACGCGGAATAGACATGTGTGTACCGATCACATCCTTATTTCGAGTTTAACCAAGGTTTAGTATGAAGAATGATTATTAGAGTAGGTCTCTTCTAACTATTCACCAATAGTAATAAACAATCAAATGCAGCTAAGACATGCATCATGCCAGTTAACGACGAAATAAACATACATCACGTACAATCCTCATCGCGTAACCCATGTTTAATATGATTACGAAAGGGAATTAACTTGTTTTTAAAAAAAATTACGAAAAAAATGACTAGGTCAAGATATATAATTTGCTAGACTCCTTTTTCCCTGACTGTTACCATGATAAAGACACAACTAATTACAAAAGTCTTGATTATTGATCAAAAAACAAAAACAACCTACGTTGGCGTTCCCGTAACAATCAACTTCCCAATCATCCCATACTTTACAAACTTTTACAAGACAAGTGGCGATATGTACCACTTTATACAATACTCTACGATCGTGATTTTTAGAAGTATCAACGGAATAATCTGATCCTTTTATTATAATTCCTTCGGTCTAAGATCTTACAATTATCTCCAAACTTTCCTTCTCTTTTTTGTTGTGATTTTTCTAATTTTTTCAATTTTTTTGCCAACACTATACTACAAAACTCGGTGTAATTTCACCATCTTCACGATCATAATAACTTCGGATAATTCCTTCGATATTTCTTCATTCTTCGAACGTTCCAATAATTACGTTGGTAGTAAAAATACATGAGTTTTGAATACTTTATACATTCCCATTTGCAATGTGAAAATTTCTTCCCAATCATACCAAAGATAGAAAATTGACATAAGACTCAAAAAATACATACTTTACACTTTAAGCAACTAGCAACTGATAAATGGACATAATCTAACAGGGTAGGCTAAGGTGTAAAGGTGTAACGAAACAGATAGTTGGTGTAATTCCTAAAGGATTGGCTTTACGGGTTGTTCTAGGGGTATCTTACTCTTAAGATGATAGTAAACAAAGGGTTTATACAGGGGTTAACTGACTAGTATAGTTAGTTAATAAAACAACATGTAAAGGCTTTTTGGGTGTAATCCTAAATATTTACCAATTTAAACAAGTTATTCCATCGAAAATTCCTAGTACTCATTATTGTGGTCTCGAATAGATATACCAGCCAAGTTCTAAAGTCTACAACATCACCAGCACACTCATATTTTTATGGAATTTGGGTAAACATTTGGAAACGGATAAGGTTAAATCCTGACAATATCTAATAAGGGTTATTGTGTGCGGGTTATGTATCAAGTAATTTCACAAAAGTATGCTTGATTTTTTTTTAAATTTGAGCATAATTTAAGCATTTTAGTGTGAAAAATAGGACAAGTATCATTCTAATTCCCATCCCCCCACTTGAATTATACAACGTCCTCGTTGTATAGATAAAACATTAAATACGGGAATTTAAAAGAATTAGAATGAGAAACTCCCCTGATATTTTGCTCGGTAGATTCTCCATGTTGAGTTTATGAGCAAGGATTTGTGTTGAACAGCCGTCTTGAAGTTTCAAGACTCCAACACTTTCAGATTTCCAGATCATAGATTCTCCACTAACATTGTTGATTTCTTTACTTTTATGCGAGGTCCTGTGCAAATTATAGGAAAAACATGCATTCTTATCTTGGTACCTACGGTTAATTTAAACTAAACTAAATACTAAATACGGGTCAGTCTATTGAATACGCCGTATCATGTGCATGAATACGCCGTATTGACAGAACTGACAATAATGTTTTTAAAAGTGCATAAAAATAAAGGACTGACAACGTCCAGACATTTAATATGCCATATGGTATGTGGTGGATACATCGTATTGATGTCTGGGAAGACAGAATTGATAAAAATAAATAACAATCCGGGTTGTCTCCCGAGAAGTACTTTTGTTTACAGCGAAGTCTTTAAGTTAAACTTTTCTTCCTTCTCATTATTCTATCTCATGCACGCTAGTGTGCCTGCGTGTGAGCAATTCTTCTATCTTCGTATCTCGGACATATGTGGGCCCATATGTTTAAGATAATTTGTAGAATCCCTTAACCTTTTGATATGAGTGCGAGATTCCATTCATCTTATCCTTTTTACTTATCTTTAGTAATGGTGGGATCTTGTTGCATAGTTCATTAGTGTGGTGTTTAAACCTCGGATGTGATCGCACCATTTAGTAAGTAACTTCTTCATTACCATTGTAAAAGGTAATCATTCCATCGAACCGTCTTGCATTAATCTTAACTTCTCTCAAAAAAAGTTCACCAAAAATAACATCGCCCATTCCTTCATTACGATAAGCATCCATATCTTCCAAAACTGCAAAGTCAGTTACAACAGAAAAGGTTCCAACAAAAATAGGCACATTCATTAAAGCTCCTACAACATTATCCCCTTTGTACACCATCTTATCTTTCATTATAGAGTTATGAAACTTTTTAGACATCACATTGACGTACAATAACGGGAAGAAGTTGACATGAACAATTTCAAATCCTATCATGCATGAAAACTTTATGTTGTAGGCACAATCTATGTAGATTTTCTTATCATGGTCGCAATAACTAGGGTAATCATTAATTCCAGTATCAAGATCCTCATCCCTAGTTCTAAATTCCTCAATTACCTTACCTTCCTCAATGGTGGGCATTAAATCATCACCTTGATCTCTCCTAAACTTTAATGGTTCATTTAGATCATTTAGTTCGATGTAATCTCTAATCAAAGGGTCTAATGATCTATTAATCACCAAAGTCTCTCCAATTAGCCTAGCTTCTAAATCAAGCTCCATTCTTTGTCTTAAACTTAACATATAGACTCGATTAATTAAACTACTAGCAGGTTTAACGCTTTTGAAAATAATCCTTTCTTCCCTGACTCTTAAAGTAATCTTTCTCTTGTATACATCAATCTTAGCACGAGCGGTAGAAAAAAAATGGTCTTTTGAGGATCAAGGGCACTTTGATATCCTCAGGCATATCTAGAATTATAAAGTCTACGGGGAAAGTAAATTTATCAATTTATACTAGTACGTTTTCAGCAATTCTTTTAGATATTTCAATGTCCTATCTGCTAATTCCACTGTCAACTTAGTGTGAGCTAATTTGCCTAATCTTAAGTTTAGGTAGGTCGTAGGAGGCATAACACTAACACTAGCTCCTAAGTCAACAAGGGCATTATCAAAGCAAACATTATTAATAAAGCAAGGTAAAGTGAAACTCCCTGGGTCTTTCTCTTTTTAGGGTATGGAATTATCAATATGCGAAGCTTCAGAGTAAGCTTCCAAAAATTGCAGTCCTTATGATCCCCTCTTTTCATCACAGTAGCAGTCATTCAAATGACTTAGAAACGGAATCGTCGTTAGTCTTGTCTCGTACATGAGTGTATGGTTCTGTCCAGTGGATACTGCGTATTAGGGAGATCTAATACGATGTATTAGGGAGATCTAATATGGCGTATCGGGTATGAATCAGCTTGAATAGAAGTCACGATCGACTTGACTTGATCTCTTGGGTTTGTTTCAGTCGAGCTAGTTATGTTTCCAAATCCTCTTTCCTGTAGTACCTTGCTTATTTGCTCGATTTAAATTCCTAATGTTTTAATTGATGCACCTTGGTTCCTTATGGAAGCATTCGTTAAAGCTTGGATTTCTTTGATCAAGTTGGAGTTTTCCTCGTGTCTTTTCGCTAATTCTCTCATGAATTTGCTCAAGGTATCTTCCATTGATTTCCTTCATTCTTGGTACGAAGGATTTGTGTTGTTCCTTTAATAAAATCCCAGAGCTGTTGCTTTATATCCCCCTCCTTGAAAAGGTCTAACAAATTACGTGTAATAAGCTTCTTCTAGGGTTTTCCTTTCCTTTTTTCATGGGCGATCCTTAGTGTAGTGGGTTCCATTGCATTGTTCACATTCTACTTGAGAAGCATACACTTTTTCATTCACCTTCTTGATCTCTCTTCCAAGATTGTTCAGTTGTGCTTGTATAGCAGTTAATCCGTTAAAGTCTTAGTACTTCTGGTCCTAGATGTTCCATTGTGCCATTTTTAGGAGTATGCAGCCATTTCTTGGATGGTTGTTTTTGCGTCAGCAACAGTCTTAGATGGTATGGCACCTCTTGAATCAAGAATATGTCGAGTAGGAACATCCAACCCATTGTAGAACAAAATTACCTCCTACAGTCTTCGATGGTATGGCACCTCATCAAGAGTTCTTTAAAGCGCTCCCATGCTTGATAAAGGGTTTCATCTGGCTCTTGCTAAAAGTTGTTAATTTCCTCCATTTTTTTCGCAGTTTAACCAGGTGGGCAATATTTGTTCACAAACTTAGTTTTAAGATCTTCCTAAGTTTTGATCGAACCAGTAGGTTTGTTTCTTAGCCAACGCATTGCGGCTCCAGTTAAGGATATAAGGAAGACTCGGAACATTAGTTGATCTATGGTAATGTTAGGAAAATGGAATAGGTCAACAATTTTGAGAACTTTCTCAATGTGGTCGTTCGCATCTTTATGATCCGAACCGTTAAATGTGTTTTCTCAAAGCTCCTTAAGAAATTGTCCTTTTAGTTCAAAACTATCTTTATCCTCATTCTTAGGCCTTACTCATGTAATGCTCCATAGTTTTTGCCAATGCTTCTTCTTCTTCTTCTTCTTCCATCGAATAGTCTTTTAGATCAAAAAATAGATTAATTCCACGCGTTCTTGTTTCGTCAAGACTTAATGTCTTGAAGTGTCTCATTGATGATCAAAATTCTCGTTTTGGATTTTCGTAAGGTGTAAATAGTTCTATATTTGAACTCCTTGTCATGCACTACCTGAGACAAGGGATAAACAATCAGTAGGATAGGCTCGGTAGAAAGAAAGCACAAATATACGTAATCGAATGCGAAAAGCTAGTGTAACTGTATCAGATGATCGATACGCCGTATTCAATAGAAGTGAATACACTGTATTAATCTCATGAACGAATACGCTGTATTGGACAAAAAGTTGGATACACCGTATCCGATGGAAGTGAATACGCCGTATCGGGTTGTTGACCAGAACAATGTATTAAGAAAAACAATTAAATACGTAAACAATTAAACACACATATATACAAACAAACAATTAAAGACAAATATACAAAATTTACAGAATATACAAGAATAAACATTAATCTAAATTACACTACTCCTAAGGGTTAGATCTAATTTTAAAACAAAAATATCAAATAAAAATCAAGATTAATTCTCACTCCCTGACAACGATGTCAAAAACTTGATGTGCTGTTGTTGTATGGTATATACTATTATGATTTCAAGTTTTAAATTTATATTTTGCCGACTAACCAAAAACAACACTCTAACGGGCAGTGTACCCGGTCGGTAGTAGTTTTATGGTAAGTAGGGTGTCGAACACTTGAAGCGACGTTAAATCTATCAATTTGTAATATCTGGCACAGTTTGGTTGGTGACTATAATCAATTCAAGGCACTTTAACCCACATAAGCTAATTAATAGAAGACAAAAGAGTGGTCAAACCTTATATAAGAAAATTGTATTAACCATTATTAATCCGATTAGAATGTTGGTTTGTTTTTTTAATGCAATGATTTCTTCTCTCGAGGTGGCATATCATTCTTAAGACTTAGGCGTTACATCATCCTAAGACCTATATACATTAATTCTGTCATAATTAAAGCATTCGTATAAAGCATCCTATTTGCTGATTATAATCTATCTTAGGGATTAAAGCAATGGTGATCTTGTTAAACCCTAGCTCATAGAGACTTTACTCACTTACTCCTTAATGGTAATTTATACACTAGTAGTCCACTTTTTCAACTATCCAATAGAATCAGAACGTTATTTATTGAATTATCTAGGTTCACCTTCTAGTCAACATGATCAATAAACCAAAGGCAATATCTAATTAACTAGTTAAGCACGAAGCTTATCCTAGACACAGATTTAGAAGGACAATATTTGTGATCATATGATTCTAGATGTATAAATCATTATATGGAGAGCTATCCTGGACTCTAGATTACATGGTCCATATCACTAGATCCAGTTGAATGATAGGTTGCATACAAAAGCACGTAAACAAGTAAAAATTAATAAACATAAACAAGCATTTAACGATAAATCAAGAAATCGAGATAAACAAATACCAAACATTCAGATCTTCATAATAATGGCTAATACCCGAAGGTATCAGCCTTCAAACGTCATAATAAATACAAAAGAAATTATTTAGCCATGGTAAACTAACCAATTTAACGAATGATACCAAAAACTGAACAATTACAAAAGCATATGGAATTACACGTTGTCTCCTATGGAATTGATAACGTTGCTCAACCTCTTCTGCTCTGAAAATTGACTTTTATGATTTAGGTATCGAGCATATGATTTAGCACACTTAAAACTCATTTTTTAGTTTTCTATTTATAAGTTCTGGAGTCGGTCTCAATACAGCGTAACCAATGAGTTAGATACGGCGTATTGGGGTTTCTTGGAGTAGGGACCACGCCTGATATCTTCTAGAATCTTCACATACTATATCTTTAATACGTCGTATTGATCTTCTCTGGATACGGCGTATAGATCTTGTTTCCTTCATGATCTTTGGTGAGTGCAGGACGGATATGACGTATCTTCCTTGATGGATACGACGCATTGAGGTAAAACCTGTTGATTCTTCTTCGTTGACCAAAGTATTAAATATGGCGTATCGTTGATGTGGATACGACGTATTCTTCAAAGTCAGGCAATGGTCTTTTGATTCGTCAAACTCTTGGATATGTCATATAGGTCTAGAATAATACGACGTATTGGCTATCATAATAGTACTCTTCAAAATATCTTCGTTTAAGCTCCAGAATGCGCGCCTTTTGCTAAGTTTCACCAAGTACTCCATAATTACTTCAATTCTTAAATATAAACGATTAAGTAACAATTCTTTGCAATAGTTATACAAAATGGGTAAACATCATGGGATAAATGATGCTATAAAATAGACGTTATTTGA
>BQNB010091732.1:0-21201 GCA_026074375.1 Tanacetum coccineum
GAACCGAGGAACCGGACCGACCCGGCCGAAACGAACCGATTATATATTTTATAAAAAATAATTGTAAATAATAATTATATACTTTATAAAAAATTATTTTAAATAATAATTATATACGAACCGAGGAACCGGACCGATCCGGCCGAAACGAACCGATTATATATTTTATAAAAAATAATTGTAAATAATAATTATATATTTTATAAAAAATCATTTTAAATAATAATTATATACGAACCGAGGAACCGGACCGACCCGGCTGAAACGAACCGATTATATATTTTATAAAAAATAATTGTAAATAATAATTATATACTTTATAAAAAAATATTTTAAATAATAATTATATACGAACCGAGGAACCGGACCGATCCGGCCGAAACGAACCGATTATATATTTTATAAAAAATAATTGTAAATAGTAATTATATATTTTATAAAAAAACATTTTAAATAATAATTATATACGAACCGAGGAACCGGACCGACCCGGCCGAAACGAACAGATTTTATATTTTATAAAAAATAATTGTAAATAATAATTATATATTTTATAAAAAATCATTTTAAGTAATAATTATATACGAACCGAGGAACCGGACCGACCCGGCCGAAACGAACCGATTATATATTTTATAAAAAATAATTGTAAATAATAATTATATATTTAAAAAAAATCATTTTAAATAATAATTATATACGAACCGAGGAACCGGACCGACCCGGCCGAAACGAACCGATTATATATTTTATAAAAAATAATTGTAAATAATAATTATATATTTTATAAAAAATCATTTTAAATAATAATTATATACGAACCGAGGAACCGGACCGACCCGGCCGAAACGAACCGATTATATATTTTATAAAAGATAATTGTAAATAATAATTATATATTTTATAAAAAAATCATTTTGAATAATAATTATATACGAACCGAGGAACCGGACCGACCCGGCCGAAACGAACCGATTATATATTTTATAAACAATAATTGTAAATAGTAATTATATATTTTATAAAAAATCATTTTAAATAATAATTATATACGAACCGAGGAACCGGACCGACCCGGCCGAAACGAACCGATTATATATTTTATAAAAAATAATTGTAAATAATAATTATATATTTTATAAAAAATCATTTTAAATAATAATTATATACGAACCGAGGAACCGGATCGACCCGGCCGAAACGAACCGATTATATATTTTATAAAAAATAATTGTAAATAATAATTATATATTTTATAAAAAATTATTTTAAATAATAATTATATACGAACCGACCGGAACGAACCGAGAAACCGGACCGACCCAGTCCTGGCAGTTATAAAGTTCGTACTCGTATAGAAAAAAAAAGAGTAGCAGTACTATAGTTAGTACTGATCGTATTTAGTTAAGTCTGTTTTAGTTAAGTCTGTTTATGTAACAGAAAAGAAATATATAATCATAGCATAAATCTTAGGAAAATCTTAGAAACGATATGCATATATCCTATCACACGTTTGTAAAGCCCCCTTAAGGGTTTCCTTGGTTAAAAAGGTACCCTATGGTACAATGTTTAGTACGAGATTGAAATAGTATTCTAATAGAAATCAATATCAATAGCAAAGTTAGTTTACAATTGTTCTTCTTAGTACTTGTGTTAAGATTCCGCATTAGCACATAGTATTCATAGTCATTGTCTCTCATATAGTTAATTTGGATTTATTCAAGTTAGCTATTGGCTTACAAAAGGCTAATCAGATCCAAGACTTTGGACCTACAAGTGGTATCAGAGCCATTAGAGGGACTCTGAGTAAGAAGAATCACTAGAACCACAAACAAACAAACATTCACTTTCAGATCTTTACAAATGTCTCAACCTGGTAATGTTTGATTCTCCCACATCAAAGTATGATGGAAGCATCATACCATAAGATGCATCAGACACAGGTGCAGCATAGCTAACAACAACAATTTATTCCTCAAGACAACTGCTATCATCAAATATTCAAACTTCTCAATTCTGAAGAAGGAAAGCATGATATATGGGCCTATGGAAGGAGCATTACATTTGAGTACATTGCACATTGAAGGTTTGAATGTAATTCTAAATGGAAACTCCGAAAAGAGAATTTCAGCTGGAAAAGATGGTGTTATTCAAATACTTCCACCAGTTACTGCTGCTAAAATTCAAGCTGTTAAGAAAGAAAGAGAGGCTAAAAATATCTTGCTTATGGCCATTCCCAAGGAACATATGAGAAGATTTCTCAGGAATGGATGATGCAAAAGAAATCTGGGAAGCCATCAGAACTAGGTTTGGTGGTAATGCAAATTCAAAGAAAATGCAGAAGGCTGTTTATAAAGAACAGTTTGAAGCATTTACAATATCCAGTTCAGAAGGGTTAGAAAAGGGGTATGACAGATTTCAACAATTACTTTCTCAATTGGAAGCTCATGGTGCGAAAAGTATCACTGAGGATGCAAATCATAATTTTCTCAGGTTTTTTGCCACCCAAGCATGGTCCCAATATGGCAAATGACTATGAAACTAAACCAGATGTTGACACCCGGGGGGGGGGTTATCTATTAATGATTTAATACAATAAAACCTTAGAGTGTGAGGCAGGAACAAGGTGCACCCTCAAAAACATCTTCAAGTACTTAAAATGGTTTGCTTTAGTTTCACAAAAGCAAAAGCAGTACTAATAAGGTTAGTCTGTTTTACTGTGCCTACAGTAACTGCACTCCTTGCGCTACTTCTTCAACCATATTCTGAAAAAAGAAGCTCCTGCTGGTTTGCTGATGAAAGTTATATTATTCCCTATTTTCCAAACAATCAGAGACTGGGACTATCTTCATGAAGGACCTGGAACAAATTGATGACGTTGACATTGAAGAAATGGACATAAACTGGCAGATAGCAATGATTGACCTGTTCGAAATGAATAAGTTCTTATAGAGAAAACAGGAAGGAGAGTTCGGTTGAATCGGAAAAACACACTGTTGGCTTTGACAAAAAGAAGCTTGAATGCTTTAATTGTCGCAACACTGGTCACTTTGCTAGAGAATGTACAGCAAAGGGGACACATGATGGAAAGAAAAAGAGAGACTCATTTTATCAACACCAAGAAGCAGGAAATCAAAAAAGATTCAGATGGGCTAGCTGACAATGGATGATGGTAATTGTCAATTGAGAGAACTACTGAAGAAGAGAGACAAATCATGCTCCCATGGCTAAATCACTCCAGATGAGGTAATCTTTGGTTCGAAAAACTGCATTGATTTCATATAATACTCTTAAAACTCTAATGTATGACAATATGAATCAGTTAGGTGTCAAGAAGCATAAATACTTGCCTATAGTCAAGCTGTAAGAAACAAAAGCTCAACTTGCTACTTTTCAAAAAACCGCACTTTCTCTAATGAAAGCTTACATTTCAGGCAATGAAATATATGAAAAAGATGAAAAGCTAAAAAAATAAAGGAGAATAGGAATGAAAAGATGTAAAAGACAAGAACAATAGCAAAAACAATCGATTTCGTGGAAAGAGTTCATTTAAGAATCTTTGGAAATTAATTATTCGGCATGAGTTCAACAAGTAAAAATGGCTAGGTAGAAAATAAAATCAAACAATGAGTTTCTAAGTTATAGGACGAAATGAAATTTTCTGTATTTAAGGGTAAAGAAAGGACTCAGTTGGAAACTTTGTACATAGATTTATAAAAGCTAATGATTATTTAAAGTGTTCACATCCATTAAGTGAGATTATTCTCCTAAAACCAACAAGAAAAATGGATGAAGTCTCATGTACGTTTATGGTAAAAAGGGACCCCAAGAGCCTGAACCTAGTGTATCAGATGATAGATCCAGTGAATATTCTACCTGTCAATCTAATGACAGTGAAGGATCTATTGGAACTTCCTCTGAACATTCTGTTGATTCTGAATCAGAGAATTCTAGTGTACCTCAAGAAGTGTATATGTCTAAACCTGTCACAACAAAAGAAAAAGGTGTGTCTGCCCCAAAATCAAAAGAAGTTGAACCTAGTTGTGTTACACACATAAAAACTCCTAGGCAACAAATCAAAGATCAAGAAACACCTACAGTTAACAGGAAGAATTGGAATGGTATAAAGGAAAGAGAACTAGGGGAAGGTTGCTCTTTCATAAAAAAGAAATGTTTTGTTTGTGGTAGTCTAAGCCATTTAATCAAAGATTGTGATTATTATGAAAAGAAAATGGCAAGAGAGACTGAATTTAAGCAACAAAGGGTTGTTAATACTGGCAATGGGGTGGCAAGACCAGTATGGACTAATGCTGACAGAATTAATCATGCTAATCAATTTGTTTCTAGACTAGTACAACTTAATGCTGGTAGACCAAACATTAATTCTGTTAGGACTAATATTAATACTAGTAGGACAAATATTAATTCTGTTCAGACTAGAGTTAATATTGTTAGGCAAAATGTTAATTCTGTTCGACCTAAATAGTCAGTACCTACCAATACATCACCCAACATTAGTACTGAAAGACCACAGGTGAATAAGTTTAATCAAAGAAGTAACTTTTCTAAATCACATTCATCTGTAAGAAGACCCTTTGCAAAAAATACAGCACAAATGTCTCATTCTCATGCTGTAAAGGGAAATTGGGGATCTGCTGTTAAGACCTCAGCAGGTTATAATTGGAGGAACTCTAAACCAAACTCCAATTGTGACAGTGGACCAACTTTTATTAGAACTGTGAATGCTAAAGGTCCACAAGGCAGACCCAAGCCTGTAAAGGCCTGGGTCCCTAAGAGAAACTAATTTTCTCTTTTTCATGTGCAGGATCATCCACTGAAGAACATGGTAGATAGAGGTATATTTGATAGTGGATGCTCAGGGCACATGACAGGTAACAAGGATCAACTGGAGGATTTTGAAGAATTCAATGGGGGATCTGTTACCTTTGGAGGTAGCAAAGGCTACATATCTGGTAAAGGAAAAATAAGAGTTGGTAATTTAGATTTTGATAGTGTGTCTTTTGTAAAAGAATTAGGGCATTTTAACCTTTTCTCAATATCACAAATATGTGATAAGCAGCACAAGGTTCTTTTTACTGAAACTGAATGTCTTGTTGTGTCTTCTGACTTTAAGATGCCTGATGAAAATCAGATACTTCTAAAGGTCCCTAGACATCACAATATGTACAGTTTTGATATGAAGACACCTACTCCTGCAAAAGGTTTTGCCTGTTTGATTGCTAAAGCCACATCTGATGAATCTAAATTATGGCATAGAAGGTTAGGTCATATCAATTTTAAAAACCTAAACAAACTTGTGAAGGGAAACCTTGTAAGAGGTCTACCTTCCAAGGTTTTCAAAAATGACCATACATGTGTTGCCTGCCATAAAGGTAAACAACACAGGGCCTCCTGCAAGGCCAAATTAGAAAGATTAATCACTGAGCCATTACACACCTTGCATATGGATCTTTTTGGTCCTACTTCTGTAAAAAGCATTAATCATGCAAGTTATTGCCTTGTAATTACTGATGATTGTACCAGATTTAGTTGGGTATTCTTTTTGGCCTCTAAGGATGAAACTAGTGGCATTCTTCAGAACTTCATTAGGCAGATTGAAAACCAGCTTAGTCATAGGGTTAAAATCATTAGATCAGATAATGACACTGAATTTAAGAATAGAGATATGCTTGAATTTTGTAGGAACAAGGGAATAAAACAATAGTATAGCAATGCAAGAACTTCACAACAGAATGGAGTTACTGAAAGAATGAATAGGACCCTAATTGAGGCTGCTAGAACTATGCTAGCAGACTCACTCTTACCAACTACTTTTTGGACAGAAGCAGTTAGTACTGCTTGCTATATTTTTAATAGGGTAAGAGTGACTAAACCTCAAAACAAAACTCCTTATGAGCTTTTGTTTGGCCACAAACCAATTATCAGCTACATAAGACCTTTTGGGTGTCATGTTACAATTTTAGATACTCTTAGTATACTTGGCTAGTTTGATCGAAAATCTGATGAGGGATTCTTAGTTGGTTACTCTCTAAATAGCAAAGCTTGTAGGGTTTATAATTTATTAACCAAAAGAGTAGAAGTAAATCTGTATGTTAATTTCTTGAAGATAAACCCAATGTCAAAGGAGTAGGGTATAGATGGATGTTTGATATTGATTATCTTACTGATTCTATGAACTATATTCTTGTATCTTTGAAGAATCAAGCTAACCCACATGCAGGTGCTTCAGAAGTAACTAACAGTGCAGGTACTTCACAAACTCCAAGTTTTAATGCCTCTTAGGAAAAAGATGAGGATGTAGAGCTTATTGTTGTACCTTCAACTGTGAGGAATACTGAAGAAAAAGCTGAATCAAGGAAATCTTCCACAAATTCAAAGAAAGAAGAGATCTTGACAGAACTTTAATAAGAGAAGAAGGCTTCTTCTACTGACACTTCAGAAGATAATCCTAAGATTCTAGCTTTTAGAAGAGAGTTGGAAGAAATTGCTTTAAAGCATTTAGGAAAAATATCTGAAAACACCACTACCAGTACTCCTTCAGTTAATACTGGTAGTGAGCCAGTTAATACTGGTAGTTTTGATCCTGATGATTCACCTATGCCAGAGCTCGAAATCTTTCACAAGTCTGAGACAGGAATTTTTGATGAGGCATCTTATGATAAAGTGGGCGTGATAACTAATTTCAACAGCCTACCAACAGAAATTGAAGTCAGTCCTACTACTACACTTAGGATTCACAATATTCACCCGAAAAGTCAAATCCTTGGTGATCCTAAGTCAGCTATGCAAACTAGAAGCAAAGTGCAACAAAAATCAGGAGCTCATGCACTTTTCAGCTTTATTCAACAGTAGCAAAGAAACAATCACAAAGATCAACAACATTGTTTATTTGCATGTTTTCTATCTCAGGAGGAACCTAAAAAGATTTCTGAAGCTCTACAAGATGACAGTTGGGTTCAAGCCATGCAAGAGGAGTTGTTACAGTTTAAGCTGCAACAAGTATGGGTTCTTGTAGATCTACCTAACAGAATGAAGGTGATTGGTACTAAATGGGTCTATAGAAATAAAAGAGATGAAAGAGGAGTGGTTGTTAGAAATAAGGCAAGATTGGTAGCCCAAGCGTACACGCAGGAAGAAGGTATTGACTATGATGAGGTTTTTGTTCCTGTGGCAAGAATAGAAGCTATCAGGTTATTTTTAGCCTTTGCCTCATTTATGGGGTTCATAGTATACCAAATGGATGTAAAAAGTGCCTTTCTATATGGCATTATAGATGAAGAGGTTTATGTCTCACAACCTCCTGGCTTTGTTGATCCTGATCACCCCAATAAGGTTTATAAGGTAGTCAAAGATTTGTATGGATTGCATCAAGCTCCTAGAGCTTGGTATGCTACTCTATCAACATTCCTAGAGAAGCATAGATACAAGAGGGGTACGATTGATAAGACTTTATTTATTAAAAGGGACAAGAAGGATATCATGCTGGTTCAAGTGTATGTTGATGATATCATTTTTGGATCTACCAAAAAGTCTTGGTGTGATGAGTTTGAAGCCTTGATGAAAATCAGATTTCAGTTGAGTTCTATAGGAGAACTCACATTTTTCTTAGGATTACAAGTCAAACATAACAAGGTAGGAATCTTTATATCTCAAGACAAGTATGTAGCTGAGATACTCAAGAAATTTGATCGTGTAAATGTGAAAACTGCAATAACCCCCATGGAGACCAAAGTGGCATTGACAAAAGATGAGGAAGCTGTTGATGTAGATGTGCAGTTATACAGATCCATGATAGGTTCTCTCATGTATTTAACTGCCTCTAGGCCTAATATAATGTATGTAGTATGTGTTTGTTCTCTTTTTCAGGTCACTCCCAAGACTTCACATCTCAATACTGTGAAGAGAATCTTTAAGTACCTTAAGGGCAAACCACATTTGGGCTTATGGTATCCTAGAGAATCACCTTTTGACCTGGAAGCATTCTCTGACAGTGATTATGGTGGGTCCAACCTTGACAGGAAATCCACAACAGGTGGTTGTCAATTTCTTGGACAAAGGCTTATCTCATGGCAATGCAAGAAACAGACCATAGTGGCTACTTCTACAACTGAAGCTGAATATGTAGTTGTTGCAAATTGTTGTGGACAAGTATTGTGGGTTCAAAATCAACTACTGGACTATGGTTTCAATTTCATGAATACCAAAATCCACATTGATAATGAAAGCACAATCTGCATTGTGAAGAACCCAGTGTATCATTCCAAGATAAAGCACATAGAGATACGCCACCTTTTTATAAGAGATTGTTATGAGAAAAAGCTCATTAGTGTGGAGAAAATTCACACAGACTTTAATGTAGCTAACCTATTGACTAAACCTTTTGATGGACCATGGTTTAATTACTTAGTGGTTAGTATTGGGATGGTAAACTCATAGCTACATTTAAGGGGAGGCTAAATTGTATAGTGTGTATACTTTAGGTAGTTAGTTTAACTAAAATCTAGCTTAAGTAATATTAATACTTGTAGTTAATAGTATTAATTTTGGTAGTTAGTAGTATTAATTCTGGTAGTTAGTAGTATTAATTCGGGTAGTTAGTTTAAGTTAATTATGTCTATACAAACTCTTGCAGCATGTTTTTCTTTGTTTTAGTCTAATTCTTGCAGGAATAGCATGGATTTGCATATGTAAGACAGGTGTGATAAGGTCTTTGGTAAAAACTTAATTCTGGTTGAAAAAGAGTTAATTCGGGTTCTATCATAATTAATTCTGGTTGACCAAAGTTAAGTCTGGTAGTATAAATTTTAATACTGGTAGGTTATTGTTAGTGTTGGTTGTGGGAAAATTGACTTTCTCTGCTTAAACACTGTTTAAATGTTACCATTACAGATTTTTACACTGCTATTGTCGTTACCAGAGAAGCCTTATATAGATAAATGTTTGATTTCTCTTTCATACTTATCTGATTATTGCTATCTCCTTTTGCAAAGTAAAAATCTTCTTTATTTTTATAAAGAATATAGTCAATTGTCCTGCTACCAGCATCTACAACCTCACTCATACCTAAACCCAGTAAATTTTCAGTTCAAGTCACTACCTTTTATTACTACCTTCGATTCATGGCTTAATTAAAATACTGTGACAAACACAATCAAGTGGGGTTCTTGCGCAACCCTGATGAAAGTGTAGGGTTTGCAGAGATAGTGGATTTTCTAAGAGGTTCCAACCTCAGGTATGCTTTAACTACTAATCCAACTATCTATGATTCCCTAGTTAAACAGTTTTGGCAGACTGCTACTGCCAACACTCTTGCTAATGGGACTCTAGAATTACAGGCAACTATTGATACCATTGTATATATAATCACTGAGGCATCTATTAGAAATAAGCTTCAATTAGCAGATGCTTTAGGGATTACAATGTTGCCAAATAATGAGATTTTTGAGGGGATGGGACATACGGGGTATCCTACAGATGGATCTTTTACCTTTTGGAAAAGCTTTTTCACACCCCAATGGAGATTTTTAGTCCACCATATTTTGCATTGTATAAGCTCTAAAAGTGGTGGATGGGATCAATTTGGTAGCAATATTGCTACTGCTTTGATTTGTCTTTCCACTGGTAGAGTTTATAATTTTTCAAAACTAATTTTTGATGGCATGGTGGCAAACTTAAAAAGCAAAACAAAGTTTTTGATGTATCCTCGTTTTCTGCAACTAATTTTGGATATTCAAACGGAAAACAAACACCCTTATCTAGCTGTGACCCTGACCAAAAAGATTTTTGGGAATAAAAAAAAGGGGTTTTAGAGGGGTACCAAGGACCTTTTGTTGCCTGCTCTGATGATTGTACTATCCAAAATGCAGGTCAAGTACATCCTGATGTGACCTCATCAAACATCCATCATCCACACTCCATGTACATCTACATCCTTACCACCAGAACAATCTACACCACCTATACCTACCCATATACCTGCATCTATACCTACACCTACCCCTGCAACCGACCCTGAACCTATGGAGCACACTTTTGAGGAACCATCTCCTGCTCACCAACACTTCTCACCCCCACAAGAACATGCCCAAGAACAGATGTATGTGGATGATTTGCTTCAATTAGTTCCTCAATTAATGACAAGAGTTGATAGTCTGGAAAAGGATCTTAAGCAAACCAAGCTGACAATAGGGAGTGCTATTGTGAAGTTGGTCAAGAAGGTGAAGAAGCTGGAAGGTATTTTGAAGAGGAAAAATGTGGTCTTCTCAGACTCTGAAGAGGAAGAACCTAAGGATCAGGGGAGGAAAAGTCAAGATGATCCTCTAGTTTCTTTGGTACAAGGGCTGGCTACTCCTTCTAAGTCTACTGTCAAACTTTTCAGGGGTAGGAAAAGTTGAAGCATAGCCCTAGTACAATTAGAGGCAGTGAAACTCTTCTCTGGGTTGCCTCTCAAAAGCCAAAGTCCATAGATAAGGGAAGGAGAGTATAAGAGAGGAAAAGAGACAAGGGAGAAAGATGGTTGTCACAAGCTTGATTCAAGAAGAAGTTAATACTGGTGTGAAGGAGTTATATGCTGAAGAGTTAATATGGCAGTATTAAAGTTGTACTTGTTGGTGGGCAAGTTAGTACTGATAGCATTACCATGTCTATCCCTTACCTGATAAAGGCCAAGAGAAGGAAAAGCTCCTATGATCATTTGAAGAAGTCTAAGAAGACTATGGAACAAATTTCTACAGGAAGAAGCTAGTCTTGTTTGGAAAAGCTATCAGAATGTGGATACTTTGAGAATGGGAAGAGAGGCTAAACAAGTACCACTTGGATTCTCTCTAAGCTCGAAGAATATGCAGAAGAAGAGAATATTAATGAGCAACAAAAACGTAAAAGAGAGGCTAAAGTTTCAATTTGAAGCTCAGCATTACACAAATGAAGATATGGGATCTTATTATAGCAAAGATTGAAGCTATGCAGAGTTGTCAAAAGGAGTATGTTGGGAAAGATTACAGAGAAGACTTTGCAAAGCCAGATGGTTGGAATTAGTAAATACAAAGGAAAGTAAACATTTGCAAAAGAAGTAGCAAGAGCTAAAAGAAATCAGCCCATGACCAATCGCAGTGAGAACTTATATGATGAATTATTGAAGATTCGGGGACATAGAAGCTGTCTCAGCTGAAGAATTTAAGTTTTGAAGAAGTAAAAGAAGAATTTGATAAGCTGGTGAAGCAGGTTGAATCTTTTACACAATAAAACTTTAAAGTACTAAGATAGTCATGAAAAGATTGGGAAGAACTCCAAACAAAGACTTCAAAAAGACTAAAGAGTGATGAAGCAAAAGATGATGAGCCAACCAAAAAGACTGGAAAGAGGAAAGAAAAAACGATGGCAAGGAAAGGGATTAATACTGACCTTGATAAGGTTGATTTGAGATTCAGATGAAGCTTGTAAACAAGATGATTCAGCTTCAGGTATAAAATATTCCTATTAATCATGTTCCATGTAGCTATGAAATCACCTAGTATAGTTACTTATAACGTATCATCAGCAAGGAGAGGAGTGGGTGTACCAAATTGTTAGGGAAGATGGAACTGATATAGTGTACATAAAATTTGGGTATGTTGAAGGATATAACTAGGGATGATCTTACTGAATTATATAGGATTGTTATGAATAGATATGGTATGAATGGACCAGAGGATGAGCTTGAGAAGGTGTTTTGGGAATATTTAAGAAGGAATATGTTTGAGAACCCCTTATTACAGGATCTTATTTGGCGTTTCATTATGGTTCAACAAAGGGATCATAGGTTGGAGATAATTATCACCTACCTGCAGAGTAATTTGCTTAAATTTGAGTCATCAGATAATATATATGCTAATTGAAAGACAAATATCCTTTAATGCTGAGGTATATAAGGGCTATGCTAGTAAAAAGCTTCAAGGAGGAAAACCAGATGAGGATTGCTACAAACTGTTGAAATGGATGGAGAAGCAAGCTGGTATTAGGAAGTAATGGAGATGAGGAGAACAACACTTGGTGGAGGTGTTATGCACTAACACAACAAATGGTTATCAATCCACCATGTCTAACAGACATAAGGACTGGCTAGTCCAGGAGCAAACGGCTCTTGGTAAAGACTTCTCAAATCCGTTAATAGCGGGGGGGGGGGGGGGAGGGGGGGGGATGACATTTGCAAAAATAGTATGGTATCAAATTACATATCTGGTTAGTAAAGAGTTGCTAGCCACAAGTTTATGGTTTGTAGTAAAGGTTGTGGAAAAACCATAACTAGTCCATGAGGTTATGGCTCATGGTAAAGACAAATTGTAAATCCATATTAGATGGTTGACACTTTATCAAAAAGTGGATGGTACATAACTCACCAAGTTTCAAGTACTAAGAGTTGATATGTGTAATCAATCCAACATGGAATTTACCCTTTTTAGGTGCCAAATGATTGACTAGCCATGAGAGAAAAGGCTACAGTAAAGGCATATCAAATCGTTTATGCTATAATGGTTTGCCAAAAACCATATGGTATTCAACTTACAATGTTTCATGACTGAGTGTTGAAAATGGTTTTTCAGTCAACCATAGGACAATGACACCTTTCGGTGGCCAAAGGACTGGTCTATCCAGAGGTAAATGGCTAAACTGTAAAGAGACATTCAATCCATTAAGTTTCAATGTTCACCTCTCACAGGAGTTAACACACTAGAAGAAAATGATCGAGAATAGTCTCGAAACCATGTGAGTTGACTG
This sequence comes from Tanacetum coccineum, assembly GCA_026074375.1. Taxonomy (NCBI): domain Eukaryota; kingdom Viridiplantae; phylum Streptophyta; class Magnoliopsida; order Asterales; family Asteraceae; genus Tanacetum; species Tanacetum coccineum. Next base: position 12,775 of record BQNB010091732.1, read on the forward strand.
TACATATAAGTCAATATTGCTTTTATATGAAGGGATGGCCTGTAAAGCTTTGAAGATTAGTGGTTGTAGAGATCAAAAGGAGATGATTTGGAAGAATTGCTGATCAAGAATAATGAAGAGCTTTTTATTTAGAACTCTATCTCAGGAAGTCAAATTGAAGACATTTGAAAGAAACTTGAAGTTCACAAGTGAAGATCAAGTTAGGGGAGGATTGTTGGGAAATAGATTGTAAAAGACTTAATACTGGTAGTATAACAGTTAAGTCTGGTAGTATTAGTTAGTTCTGGCAGTACTAAGTTAATACTGGCAGTACTAAGTTAAGTCTGGCAGTACTAAAGTTAGTACTGGTAGAATAGCAGTACTATAGTTAGTACTGGTCGTATTTAGTTAAGTCTGTTTATATAACAGAATAGTATGAGTTATCATTAGAGATTATCTTAGGAAAGGATATGTATTTATCTTTTCACACGTTGTAAAGCCCATTAGGTTTTCCTTGGTGTATAAAAGGAACCCTACTGGATAGAGTTTTAAAAAAAAAGGGGATTATGTAATAGAAGCATTTGAAGACTTAATAGAGATTCAATAGTAAATTTAGTATCATTGTCTTCTTAATTTTGTGTTAAGAATTCCGCATTAACATTGATATTTCATAGTCGTGTTACTCCTCACATAGTTGATTTGGATTTATTCAAGTTAGCTATTGTCTTACAAAGGCTATTTAGATCCAAGACCAAGGACCTACATGTTACTACTGCTTATGTTTATTAGTACTGCTGGTGAAAAGTTTATGCTGTTAAATTACAACTGCTAGAAGACTTACTGCTGTCAAGAGGATAAAGACGGTTTCAAGAGATAAAGATTGTTTGGAGAACAAGAATACTTGTGAAGATAAGTATTGAGATATTTTTGTACAAGATATACATAATGTATTTATTTAAGAGATTACGTTTATGTTTAGAAAAGATTATGATATCTTAGGAATGTATTGTAAGCCGACTAGGACTCCTTAGTCTATAAAAGGAGGTCCTAGGGCATTAGTTGAGATACAAGTTTTCATAGTTGTCAAGTCGATTTAGAAAAGCTTCAAGGTTGTAAACCCTAGTACTAGTGAAGAGTACTCGTATTATTGATCTAATAATATTGGAGCGTTTGGTTATATCTTTGTTTATACACGATTACTGTTTTATTCATAATACTTCTAGGTATTAAGGTGTAGATTCCGCATATACTTTAGTATACATACAAAATTTCTACAACAAGTTATTTTGGATTTATCCAAGGTAATTTAACCTTAGAGAACCTAAGGAATCGATCAAGGATTGGGATTGACACTATGCATAATTTAGGAACTAACAATGAAATGCTCTTTTCGTCAAACTAGTGTTATGTTTAAAAGTTCCAGATGGTATAAACAGTATAGTTTATAAGGTATCAAAATGGTTCGTAAAAAACCGAAAACATGGTAGCTCATATAACGACACCAAATATTTGGTAAGAGAGCGGTAAATAGTTTATGAGGTGTTAGTAAAATAGTTGACAAGAAATCACGTGACTGTTTATAATGTAATTGTAAGGGGCTTATAATATAGTAACAAATAGTTTATGAGTTGGCAACAAACTAGTTAATAAAATGAGAATGAAATAGTTTATAGAAGACAACAAAATAGTTTATAAGATGGGTGCAAAGTAGTTTATAGTATGGTAGCAAAAGAGTTTGTAAATGACCGCAAAATAAGTTATAAGATGAAAACAAAATAGTTTATAAAATGATGGCAAAATAGTTTATGAGGTGATAGTACGATAGTTACAAGATGTTGATAAAACAGTTTATAGAATGACATCAAAATGCTTTATAAGATGTTAGCAAAATCAATGATAAGTTGTCAGTAAAATGGTTTGTAGGCTGGCGGTAAGATGGTTTATAAAACAACAGCAACTCTATTTATAAGACGACACTAAAATAGTTCATAGGATAATATCCAGTTAGTTAATAATAGTAAAATGGTTTATAGACAATAGTGATATGGTCCATAAGACGATAACAAATTCGTGTGGTAGCTTTCATAAATTAATAGAGTATTAAAGAGTAACCGATGGAGTCGTCATGACACAATATGAAGAGAGGGTTTAAAAACATCCACACAATTCACGAAACTCACAAGGAAGTACTAGTGCAATTCTCTTAGGGGTTACGGTCCAAGTCTACTTAGGTTTCACTAGGCAAGGTAGGAAAATATCTCTTTAAGTATCAACATTATCCTTGACGACGTTAGAGTTCCCGCGAGCTTTTACCTTACAAACCCGGTTCACACGGTTGAGCTTTTTAACCATTATGCTTGTAATGTCCTGGATTTCCATACACATAATAGGTACCTCATGTTTCTTATTTTTCCGTTGGGGGCCTCTAAGTTATCAAAACGGGTGTCCTAAAATCTCTAGTCATATGGCCAACTCTCTTGTAATTGTTGCACTTCACAGTGCATGGCCTAGTGTGGTGCAACTTATACCTATTGCAGAAAGGTAACTTTCTTACATATCCATTGTTGTTATCTGGTCTAGCAGTGAAAACTCTCACAACCTTTTGTCGTTTATTTTTGTTGTTGTCATTCCTTGCCACCTTGGCTTCCTAACGTACGATCTGATCTATCGAGTCGTGAATCATGCGGACTTTTGCCTCATAGACGGCAATAGATTCGATAGCATTAGTAATTCGTTGGGTTGTAATATGCTCGATCTTCGCGGAACTCATTCCTTGTCTCGTTGTCGGTATTTTCCTCAAAATCGAACGGAGTAAAGAAAATAAGATAAGTCGAATTTCAAAAGTCGTGTTTCTAAAAATGGAATGTTACGAGGTGACGAGTGAAAGTCGTGTTTGAATTAATCGGCATGTTTCTAGGCGTTACGAGGAGTAAGAAAGATTAAGACGTTACGAGATGACACGGGTGTTTCGACAGTATAGGGCGAGTGCTCAGCTTGCATTCGGGTTCGGATAATAAGATAACGTAAGGTCAATAGATTGTGACAAGTTTTGATGTTATGTAAAATAGTATTATGTAGACCCATGAAAAGTTTTAAAGACCATCATATCACTCATGATGTCTTGGGAAAAGTTTAGAGACCATTGTGTCACTCACAATGTCTTAGAAATGTTTAGAGACCATTGTGTCACTCACAAAGTCTTAGAAATAAACAAGACCATTGTTTCACTCACAATGTCTAAGAAAAAGTTTTAGTATTTATATAAATAACCTTTATATAAAACAAGTGTAGAATATGTGCAAGGCAAAAGTAAACGCAAGGCAAAATAACTTAAGGCAAACTTACTTAAGTATAGCTAATAGTAAACGCACATATAAGGTAAAAGCAAACGCACGTATAGGCAAAGATAAGGCACGTAAGGATCACATACTGGTTATAGACCAGACCTAGTATATACTACCTGGTTCTCTATAACCTTGGCTCTCGATACCAATCAGTCACACCCGCAAATAGGGTCCCATCGAAATAGTCAACTAGGACGTGACGTGTCTTGGATATCAACATCAAAAGGTACAAAGAACGACCTCTAAAGGGTACGTTTTGGAAAATCATACTTGTTACATTAAATAAAATAGATGGTCTTACATTTATCCCAAAATAAGTTTTTAAAAGATGCGAAAGCGTAAATAAAAGTTTGATAAAAGTTTAACAAGCATGATAAATCAAAAGTCTTGAAAATGGATGTCACATAGAAGGAAGACCTCAAATAGAACCTTTAACATATATCCAAAGCTAAGCACCTGAAAACATTGCTTAAAACGGTCAACATAAAGTTGGTGAATTCATAGGTTTAGTTTAAATGTAATAAGGTGGACCACGAGATTTGAAACAGATGTGACAATTATAACAGATACAATTTCACATGAAAAGCATTTACGTTGCACTAAGCTCATGAAACCGAGGCTCAATATGTAAGGTAGCATATAAATCATGCCAAGTAAGTAAAGCTTTCCTAACAGGTATCCGACCAAAGATAACCTAAACGAAATCCGACATGTTATAATATGTTAGTTCGGCACCTCCAAAACTAGTAAGCGCTACTTACCCGGATAGGGATAATTAGTCCCAATAGATCTATTTATAACACTCGCGCTCACTTAACCAGTACGGTCGATCAAGAAATTAACGGCTCTGATAAAATGGGTAGTAGTATTGGTCTAAACGCAAAACTTAAGCAACACGTAAACAGGGAAAATCTCACGTAAAGTACTTGTGTCCAGTTTTGAAAAGCAAACAATGTTCTCACCCCAAATGTTATAAAATGTAAGTAAGACAGTAGAAAAAGTGGGGCTATGAACACACAGTAAACGATGACATAAAGCAGCTGAAATGAATGATCACGCGGGGATGCACAACTATGCTAGGTCTCGACCTAATAATAAACGGTTGGGTTCAGAATTGGTATAATGCGAAATTATGTAGATTTGAAAGGTTCTCGAAGGTAGTTGTACTTTATTTACGAAAGAAGTTTTGATAACTTTAGTTGTATGGTGGTCGTAGTGGTTTAGACTCGATAATACATATTACGATAATCAATACTAAATATATAACATAGTAGGAAAAATAACGAAAGTAAATAAGTTTCGGCAGTTTACCCAGTAACCCAAAATAATAACTAGGATGTCTTTGATATAAGTGTTTTCATGTTTTTAATTTACATAGTAAGTAACAGAAACTTTATATTAATAAAATTTATATTTTTCGTCTTTTAGTCGGGTATTAAAATAATAATATTTATTATTTCGTCTTTTTGTCGATATTAAAGAAAATACTTTGAATTACGTATATTTAAATTTATTTACCAAATCTAAGTATATATATTATTTATCATTTATAAATAATATGTTTTTGTCTTTTTGTCGAGATTTATAAAAATAAGTTTTCAAAATAAATCTAAGTATAAAATTTTATAAAATTTCGGCATGAACCGTTCGTATATATTCGTTTTTCAAAGTCATAGCCTTTACTCAAAAACCACCTTCAACAATATTCCATACTTCTCGACTAACGCCAAATCTCTACTTTTTATTCAAACGCTAATCAAACCAATTATTTTCCACTTTAAGTATATATATTCAAAAGGCTTAAATATAAATAAGTTATATAAGTAAATATTTAGTAGTATTAATAAGTTAGCTTATAAGCTCAAAATAAGCACTAAACCCTTAATGAAAATAAGCCGAAAACACTTAATGAAAATAAGCCGAAATCCAACGGACCCTTATTGGGCTTTTAGGCCCAATAAGCCTAAACGAATGATTCGAAATACAATAAAACTCAAACTAGTCCGACAAGTAACCCAATAAGCAAATAAGTAAATAATAAGCAGAAATAAGCCAACCATACGCCGAGCCGTGGCTTATAGCCCACGGTTTGGGCTTGGTTGTTGGGCCGAGGCCCACAAAAGAGAAATAAGCTCATATGGGCTTATTGATTAGGCCCAATAAGCCTAATCCTTTATTTAGAAGACAAATAAGCTTCGAAAATAAGTTGGAAAAATAAGACGTTATTCAAATAACCATAAAGTTTGAACCTTTATGGTTCTTTATTGTGTTCGACGCATATGTGTAAATAAGCTCACATGAACTTATCAATAAGCTAAAAATAAGCAAATAAGTTTTTAGAAAATATTTCTTTATAAAGGTACCACCACGACAACACAACTAATCTTTCCCTTTATATATTTTTGTATATTTTGAACTAGGCATAAACCCTTTTAGGGTTTATGTAAATTTTAAAGCTTTGCTTTTTATAAAACAATTTGTACAACTAGCTTCTAAATGTAATAAGGATCAAGGAAGTACAAGAATAATTTAAAAAAGATGAACTTACAAAAATGATGGATTAGAAGATGATCAAAGATTAAAGAACACCCCCAAACGATGTTCTAAATACCCAAATAACTAAATGGATCAACCCCGAATAAACTTTATCTTCAAATGATCTTGATCAAAATTTAAAATGTGTGTTTGTGTGTTGTTGGTTTCGGACGAACAAGAGTAGCAGAAAGGAAAGAAAAATATTTTGTGTGTTTTTCTAGAGAGAGAGAGAGATTTAGATGAGAATGAAGGAAAAATGATTATGCATCTAGACATGATATAACTTTTTAAAATATGGAATCCTATGACCTTAAAATATCAAGGGAACACAAATGTTAAAAATAAGGTGGTGTGTTGGTGTTGGTGTGGCGGATGGAATCAAAGGACCAAGGGGAGTGGATTTTTGAAATTTTGTATTTTGATTATGAAAAAGAGAATCTTAATACTTTAGATATTTTACTTCATGCTTTGATATTTTTTTCAAATATCGATTACGGTTTACGCAAAAACTGAAAAACGCGCAATACTTAAAAAGAAAATACGAAAATTTAAATATATAATCGAAACATAAAAAGCGCAACCTCTGGCTAAAAGGAATACATTAAATGGTGCATCACCAAAAATGCTATCCGGTAATGATTTCTCCAATTATACCGGGTGAACTCCCCGGTTAAACGTAAAATTTCACGTAATCGTAAAAGTCAAGCTAAAGTACGAAAAAGTCAACGATGATATTTTAGAATTTTTACGGGGTATGACATACACCCTTGACCCCGTTGTCTTAATCAACCAACTTTCATTCAACCCATTGAAGGAGGAACTCTTTGGAAATTTCAAGCAAACAAGGGTATGTTGCAAGTGCTTTGGTCATTTCCTCTCAAATCTCATAAAGAAGGAGTAAGGGTGTGCTAAATAGTGTGAGTACTTGTTATGGGTGTGTTTGAATTAAGCTTCTTGAAACATGTACTTGTATGAATTATTTCTCGTCTCATACTACTTATGTTTGGATATTTGAATGTTGACTTGTAAACTAAAATGTTTATATTTATGGCCGCTTTTATGTGAATTCTGGTGCTCTTTGGATAAAGTCTCTATTTTTAAAAATTAAGGAGCCATTGGAATCTATGGAAAGTCATAGAGAATGGTAATGCACCTCCAATAACAAAAGTTGTTGAAGGTGTTGAGACTACAATTGCTCCTACAACTGCTGAAGAAGATGCACAAAGGAGGTTAGAGTTGAAGGAAAGAAGAACTTTATTGATGGGAATCCCTAATGAACATCAATTGAAGTTTAACTTCATCAAAGATGCCAAGTCATTGCTGCAGGCTGTTGAGAAGAGGTTTGGAGGGAATGCTGCTACTAAAAAGACTCAAAGGAATCTTATAAAGCACCAGTATGAAAAATTTACTGCATCTAACTCAGAGGTGTTAGATCAAATCTTTGATAGGCTTCAAAAGCTTATTAGTCAGTTGGAGATTCATGGTGAAAGTATCTCACAAGAAGATATGAATTAGAAGTTCTTAAGAATGTCACACCCCGCCAAGGCGGAAACGCGAGGCGTAAACAAGTATGGATATCATCACAACACATGGTGTCTATATAGAGAATACTAAAATGAAAACTAAAGTAAAGCAAAGACACAAAGTGTCATAACAATACCCAAAACCTAATGGTGTCTTTATTAATAAGAAAGAGGTCTCGTTAATAAATGACATGCAGAACATAATCCAAACAATTCATGCTAACGCATTAATTCAAACAAAAAACATAAATAAACTCAAGAGCGAACTCCAATGTAATCCTAGCGGTCATTCTAGCCACTTCTCTTAGCTTTAATATCCTCATGAACCTCACCTGAAAATGATGCTTAAAAATGTCAACACAATGGTTGGTGAGAGTCATAGGTTTAAGACACACAAATCAATCCTAAAAAAACAAAACAATTTGCTGCGATTAACATAACATATCATGGCAGAACAATTTAAGCTAGCTATCACATAGGCTATCATACAACTCACAATCAATCACAACGGGACGGAACGTGCCCACGATCCACATAACAAAGCCTGGGGTAATCCATTACCCTCCGATCGGAATCACACAGTATGGAGTATTATTTCAACCCTCCAGTTAGATTTGGAATGAGTAGAGTCACTACCCTCCAACCGGAATCACACAGAAATGGGATCTTATTTCAATCCTCCAATTAGATTTGGAATAGGTAGAAGCACTACCCTCTAACCGGAATCACACAGCAATCACAACAACATTAAGCATATCACCTATAATAACCACATAAACGTTCATGCCTCAAGTAAAACCACATAATCGCAGCGATTAAACACATCCAAAACATCTTTGCATCATTTCCATCCCAATGTAAAACATTAAAAGTGGGACTATGAAACTCACCTGATGCTTAGCTTCCCAAAAGAATCCAACAAAAGCTTCACAAACACTTCACGGATAATCTAAACAATTAAGCACACAATAAGCTACCATCAATTAGGCATTCAACCCAATATGATGTAACCTCAACTATGATGGATATCTAAGCTATCTACCATA
>BQNB010091733.1:0-26799 GCA_026074375.1 Tanacetum coccineum
TTATATATATATATATATATATATATATATATATATATATATAGGAGGGTAATTATCAAAGGCTAGAAAATCTTGTAATTTAAAAAAAATATGTATGGGGCGTATGTTTTAAGCTTATAACCGGCCCCCTCTATGAGGGTGGGCTTGGTTGGGATTTTTGTTTGGTAATCTTTGTATCACTTGGTTTCCCGGGCCCAATAACCTATTTAATTCGTTATTTGTTGTAAAATCACAATTTTTAACACGGTTTCGGCTAAACACGAATAAAAGATGAAAAATAATAAAAATAAATTAAACGAGCTCTCATGGATAAAATATGACATTCGTTGATTTCTCGATCGATAGAATGGATAAATTAAATTGTAGGATTCGCGAAAGTTTTAAAATCAACGATTTTAGTAAAAATCGTCTAAAATGTAAAAGTGAACTCTTCAAGATTTATAAAATAATTATGACACTGAAATAGTAGTGATCTTAAATACGGGGTTTTACATCCTCCCCTCCTTAGGGGAGTGCCGTCCTGGTGCTCGATTCACCTTATTCGTCTATGGTTTAAATTGTGAAGAGATGAGGATATAGACAAGTCATCGTCGAGGTTTCCAACGGAAACTAAATGAGAAAAAGTCAAAACATCAAATATATGCAACGTGCATAAGCGAACGGATTGAATGTCGCGAGAATCCTTAAAAAGGAAGGATAAGATACATGACTTGAAGAAAAGCCATTGGAAACGAAGAATTTAACAAGTCGTCAATTCTTAGAAGCGGTATGTGGTTCATTACTATTAGCTTATCAAGTTCGCGGATGTTGATATACATTCGAAAAAATCCATATAACAAATTACGAGTCGAAAGGAGTTCATATCTCAAAGAATGATTCGTACGCACGCTATGTCGGATACATATAAGCCCACTCATTTAAAATTTGTCACAAAAAGAGGCGTCCCAATCCTTGTAAGTAATAATTTATAAACTTATGGTTCAGCAGTTTATAATTTCCTTATTCAAATGAAGAAGCGTCCTAATTCATTTAAATAAGACGATTATAAATCATCCTACTTAAGCATGGCTGACACAAAAACACAATATCAAAACAATGTTACAATAAGTAAAAATGAGTGTCTACTTGACAACATGATTCTTCAAAATCATAAGAAGTAACAAGAAGAGTAATGAGACGTTAGTCCATCATGTTCCAAAGGTAAGTGCCAAAAGACGGCATGATCCGAGGTGACAAGATAAAGCCGTACTCCCATCAATTGGAAGATTTCAAAACAATGGATTACAAACACAATATATGCGATTCAAAAGCATAAGAAGAGTGTTCGGACTCGGAGTCGAACAATAAAATAACTAGTGGAATTGACAAAGTACACCGAATGTCAATATTATCAAAAAGGAAATAAAATAAAGTCACGTTAATGTTTCAGAGATCACCGCATCGCTCATAAAATATCAAAGAAAAAGAACTTATTAAGACTTACCATAGTACTATACACATATGTAGGTAATTATCATTACATAAACATTTCTGCCCTTTGCAATCTAACTTAATGGACCTATATTTCAAAATTCGTAATAGGTATAAACGAACGGTTTTCGCCTTAAACAAGATGTTAGGCTCTAGTTTACTGAGATTACAAGATAAATACTCAAAGTGTTAAGATCTTAATTGAAGTTATCATTTTACCATCATGTGCCAAATTTGATCATTTAAAACGTTTTCTTATTCTATCGTTTTTAGCATAATTCCCATTTTATAACTCCGTTTGACACAAAACAAAAGTCCATGTTTAAGTTTATCTAAATCCTATAGGTTTTAATTGGAAAATGGGGCACTTAATATGAAAGTATTAGTCTCAAACTTATTTTGAAATTTTAGGCACAATTTATGATTAGTTTGGCCATTCTAGTCGTAACTCATTCATCTGGAATAGTTACGGATTTATCCAAAGAACCACATGGTTCTTATATGTTTTACCCTTCACCTATGTAGAAACCCAGTAGCCTCCAAGTCAAATAAAATTAGTTATAAGCCTAATTATCTTCATTATAAATTATGGGTACACACTAAGTTTGTTTCTACGGTTTTGGTCGTATCTCGACCATCCGGAAGAGTTGGCATTCCATCTAACTCGCCACTAGGACCTAACATATTAGTCTATTCATTAATGCAAAGATACAGTAGGATTTAAGTCAAAATTTTCCCATTAAAATACCAACTTTACAAGAAAGTTCCAAAAACATAGCCGAAAGTAACCATAAATAGTCAACACTTATAGGAATTACTATTATATATATATATATATATGGCAGTGATCCTGAAGATAAGTGTTAGAATTTGAGAGGAGAGTAGCTCATATATGTACGAGTATCCATATATAATACTAGTATTGATATTCGAGAGAGAAAATAAGAAAACAAGAAGTACGCGATAATCGGGATGGTCAGCGTATATATAACCGACCGATATAAAGAAAATAATATGACGTCATAAGATAGATGTATGAGAGCAAAATAAAAACCAAGCATTATATATTCATTATTAATATAATAGCAATAAAGATGCGAAAGGGAGCATATAAGTTACCTGGGAGCAAGCGCGCGCGGATATCAGACAATGGTGAAGGACTCTTAAAATTTTCAGAAAAACGGTTATAGTCTAGGGTTTTGAAAATGACCTAGTTCGCTATAATGAGTGCTCTGATACCAATATGTAACATCCCCAAAATCACAATGACGCAGCGGAATACCACTTTGGGGTGCTACTTCATAGTATAAAGTACAAGTTATAGAAAACGACCTCAAAAGAGACGTTTAATAAAATGTCACATTCGATTAAAATTTTCAGAGTAAAATCAGGTCCTAATAATTTATAATTTAACAAGGTTACAAGAGTTCAAACGTGAATCATTTTGTATACTTGAAGTTAAAAAGTTATCGAATGTGAAGAAAACTGAGTCCTTGAGTTTTGTTGATATCCACACGTCTCGAATGCTCCCAAAGCTCAGCTAACAAGATATAACCTGAGAAAATACATGCAAAAATGTCAACAATAATGTTGGTGAATTCATAGGTTTAAGTAAAAGCAGTGTTGCAATAATTCAAGTAATATTCCTGAAAGAAAAGTAGCGTTACAACATTTAAAAGTATTAGTTCTGAAATCCAAGTAGTGATTCAATAAATCAAGTAATGTTTAGTAATAGACCACAAGGTTTAAGATTAGCCAGCGATAATGCAACGAATGCAAGTTTTTATTGACCAATTTTACCTAAATTCAAGTGTCCCAATCTGTATGAATATCATTCATACCATGTTTTTACTTTACTCTTTACCCGTCAAACCACAACAAATTACCCGTTTTGGTTTTACGTCTAGTAACTTTTATTTACACATTTCTGAAATCTTTCAACTTTGTTGAATCATAACTCAAAATCCGTAATTCATACGAGTATGAGGCTTTCACCTCCAGAAAGCATTTTGAGTCTACTTTTCAAAAATCCAGGCCTCACTGTCCAGGGGGTCAATGATCCTGTGTGAAATTACCATTTTACCCTTCTATGTCAAAACAGTTTATTTTCTGAATATTTCCACTCCACGAAAATGATCATAAATCAAAATCTATACATGCTATAAACGTGAGACCACTTGGAGATGGTAGCTATAAGTGTCCCCTACAGGGAACAAACTTTTTTATATTCAGAAAGATAGAGCAAAAATATGGGGTTATACCCCGTTTCCCAACTGAGTGCAAAAATTGACTAGTTTTAGTAAATTGGCCGTATCTAGCTCATCCGGAGGAGATACGGCTCTATCCAATTAACCACATATACCTTAGACACATACCAACATCATTATTAAATTTACCAGGTACCCTATTACCAAAAATATTTCGTAATCCATCTGTTTTGCTACTGTTGTAAAAACAGTTTCATAACTCTATTATAATCCCAATCCAAAACATCATTTTCTTCTGCATAAAAATTTAACACAATGCCATAACTAATGATTAGACACATTAGTAAACATAAAAACTTAATATTTTCAGAATCTAACATCCATTTGCATGGTCCAAAAACGAAATAAAAATTGAGAATAAAGAATAGATCTTACTAAGGGTGGATTTGAGCTAGAGAATCAACAAACAAAAACACTCTCTTCTTGCTAGGGCTGGTCCAAACCAATGCAACCCTTAAATCCAGCGATTGAACACTTACTTAGCCCTAAAATATCACCAAGAACTTTCCCAATAAACCCCATCAAATTGCTCAAGAATCACCAAGAAAAACTAGCCCACAACACCTTCAAATCTATCAAGAAACTATACCAACTTTGTCAAGATGCAAGAGATGGTGTTATAAAGCCTAAAAATGAGTTGATAATTTTGTGAATGGTGATGTGGTGTTGTATGAATTCTCAGCAAAGACCAAGAAGAAGAGAGAAAAAAAAACTTTTTGAATGGTGAAATGAATAGTTAGTTTGCATGTATGGGAAATGAAGTGTAATGAGTGGTTTTATGGAAAAATGGAGTATGGTGGAGTGTGGGAAAGGGTAAATCCGGTTTTAGGGTCTTGGGGAGGATAAAATTATTTTATTTTTTTTTTATTTTTGTTTGTGATAGTTTATTTAAAGTGTAGGTTAAGGTTATAAAAGAAAAAAGGTAAGGTTTAAGGTAGAAACGCGAGTTTTAGCAAGAAAATTCGGAAACGCGAATCACAACGGAAAATGAAAATGATAAGAATTATAATTATTGGGGAATAATATGAGGTTAATAAATCACTTACGATGCGAAGACGGAATAGGTTTCTAATTACGGCTCACGCAAAAGCTAAAAACGAGAATTTCTTACTAAATCGGGTAGACGTAAAACTTAACAACTCGCTTAAAAATGAAAATAGAATTAAAGCTCGGAGTAAAATAATGACCTTGAATACGGAATGTTACAGTTATACTAGCAGGTGACCTTTTATAGCGTTCTTCTTCATTTGGTAAAGACTCGGACAGTGGACTACCAATATATAAAATTTCATCAATCAGTAAGTGGGTAAAGTCCCAATGGGCTAGGGTTTAACAATATCACCATTTCTTTAATCCCTAAGATAGATTATAATTAAACTAAAAGGATGCTTTATGTGGATGCATTAATTGTGATAGGATTCAACGTGTCTAGGTCTTAGGAAGAAGTACCGCCTAAGTCTTAAGAATGATATGCCGCCTCGAGATAAGCACTCATTGCACTAAACAAACAAACCAATGTTTAATCGAATTTAATATGGCTAATACAGTTTTCTTATATTTTGGCTTGACCGCTCTTTTATCTTTTGATTATCTTCTTGCATAATTATTGTGTATTGAATTGATCTAAGTCACCACAAAACCTGTACCAGTCTCTCAGGCTAAACCCTCCCCCTCCCCCCCTTAATCAATAGAACTAGGTTTAGCATAGGTTTAAAAATAATTAGAAATAACATAGAATTAATAAGACTAAATAAAATACTGATAGATGATATGGTTAACTTTCTCGCTCTTAGTGTTCGACACCCTACTTACCAACGAAGCTACATCTTTGACTGGGTACACTGCCCGTTAGAGTGTTGTTTTAGGATAATTCGAATAAATATAAATTTAAAACTTGATAATCATAAAATACAACCTACACGATAGCACATCAAGTTTTTGGCGATGTTGCCGAAGAGTGAAAATTGTTTAATCTTTATTTTGTTGGTATTTTGTTTTTAACCATTAACTAGCGTAATTAGAATAATTTAATTATGATTATATTTGTTTGATTGTATGTTTATTTTATGCATTATTTAATTGCTTCAAGTACAGTGTTCTGATAGGACACTTGATACGACTTATTCACGAGTGAACACGGCGTATCTAACTTTCTATACAGACACAACATATTGATATTTGCAGTCTATACAACGTATCCTGTTCATTTAAACAATACGGCGTATTCTGTAAATTCAATACTACATACTGACATTCAACAGATTGATATGGCGTATTCAAATTAATTGAATACGGCGTATCAATCACCTGATAGAGTAGCAGAACCAAAGTCTTTGTATTCTGATTCTGTGCTTAATATTTCCTTTTTTGAAGCATATCCTACTGATTGATTTCCCTTTGTTTCAGGTAGTGCATGACAAGGAGTTCTACTAAAGAACTATTTACGCCTTTGGATAACCCGGAAAGAGTATTTCACTCAAAAGGAGGCTTTTCGAGACACTTGGTCTTGTAGAATCGAATCCATCTAAATTTGATCTATTTTCTGACATCGAAGAACATTCAAAAGAAGAAGCTACATAAATTATGATAGAAACAATTGAACAATACATGAACAAGACCCGTGGGTATTATGGGTCCGCCGTTACTAGCCCAAGATCCAATGAGTACCTACTTTGAACTAAAAGGGCAGTTTCTCAAAGAACTTCACGACAATACTTTTAGCGGTTCGTAACATGAAGATGCAAACTAACACATTGAAAAAGTTCTGGAGATTGTTGACTTATTCCACATCCCAAAGATAACTCAAGATCAATCATGCTTATCGAGCTTTCCCTGTATCCTAACTGAGCCGCAAGCCGTTGGCTCATGAATGAACTAGTTGGTTCAATTTTAACTTTGGAAATCCTGAAATCAAAGTTTCTAAGAAAATACTGTCCGCCTGCCCGTACTGCAAAGAAATGGAGGAGATTAACAACTTTCAGCAAGAACCAAATGAAAGTCTTTTCCGAGCTTTGGAAGGATTTAAAGAACTCTTGACGAAATGCCCCCAACATTATTTGATTGATATGTAGGAGGTAATCATATTTTATAATCTGTTGGATATTCCAACTAGATAAATCCTTGATTTAAAAGGAGCCATACCTACCATGATTGCTGCCAACGCAAAGGTAGCCATCTAACAGATGGCTGAATATTCTCAGAAATGGCATAACGAAACATCCACAAATACCAGATATACTAAAACTTTTGATGGACTTGCTGCTATCTAAGCCTAACTCAACAATCTCGGGAGAGAAATTAAGAAGTTGAACAAGAAGGTATATGCTGCTCAGGTCGGATGCGAGCTATGCAAGGGACTGCGTTACAATAAAGATTGCCCACTCAAAGAAGAGGGGAAAGCCCATAAGGAAGCTTATTATACACAGTTTGGTGCACCCTACCAACCTGAAGGATAATACAGAGCAGCAGGGCCAGGATTCTTACAATGAAACAATGGAAACTCTTCGTACCCTAATCGAAGACAAACTATGGAGGAATCGTTGACCAAATTGATGGCTGAATTAGCAAAGAGATATAAGGAGAACTCAAATATAATCAAAGAAATTCGAGCTTCTACCGATGCTGCCATCAGAAACCAAGGAGCTTCGATTAAAACCTTGGAGATTTAGATTGGACAGATGAGCAAAGTCTTATAAGAAAGAGGATTCAAAAGTCTGCGCGGATCCACGAAAACGAACCCAAGGGACCATGTCAAATTGATTTTGACTGCTAAAGTTGATTCAACTGGATACGCCGTATCGGATCAGGTCCATACGCCGTATCAGACTCATAGTTCAGTAACGTATTTTCTAAAACAGTTCTATTCAAGCGACTACATGCTTACTACTGTGTGAATGGAAGGATGCACATAAATTGAAGATTTTTCAAGCCTAAATCCAATAGGACCACACTTCACGACAACACCTTGCCTCAAAAAGAAAAGGACCCAGGAAGTTTTACTCTACCTTGTTTTGTTCATAATGTTTGTTTTGATAAAGTCCTTGCCGACCAAGGAGCCAGTGTAAGTGTTATGCCCCTCTCTACCTACACTAATCTTGGTTTAGGAAATTTAGCTCACACTAGGTTGACTGTTGATCTGGTTGACAAAATAATTAAACATCCAAAGGGTATTGCTGAAAACGTGCTAGTTAAGATAGGTAAATTTATTTTCCCCGTAGATTTTATTATCTTGGACATGCCCGAGGATGATGATGTTCCCTTGATCCTCGGACAACCATTCTTGTCTACCGCCCATGCAAAGATAGATGTTTTTAATAGAAAATTTACTCTAAGGGTTGGGGAAAAGAAATTGTTTTCAAAAGCATTAAACCTGCTACTTGCATTATTAAGAGGGTATGCGACCCATCATTCAACTGGGTCTAGTGATACTAACCAAGTGATCTAGATACTGGGATGGCTCTCCATATCGCGTCTTATATATCTGGACCAATAGGATCACGAATAATGTCATATCTTTTCCAATTGCTTAAGGGGATAAGTTATTCTAGCAGGTGACCTTTAATAGCGTTCTTCTTTTTTAGCAAAGACTCAAACAGTGGACTACTAGTATATAAAATGCCGTCAAGTAGTAAGTGGGTAAAGTCCCGATAGGCTAGGGTTTAACAAGATCATCATTGCTTTAATTCCTAAGATAGATTATAATTAAACTAAAAGGATGCTTTATGTGGATGCGTTAATTGTGACGAGATTCAACGTGTCTAGGTCTTAGGAAGAAGTATCGCCTAAGTCTTAAGAATGATATGCCGCCTCGAGATAAGCACTCATTGCACTAAATAAACAAACCAACGTTTAATCAGATTTAATATGGCTAATACAGTTTTCTTATATTGGCTAGACCACTCTTTTATCTTCGGATTATCTTCTTGCGTGATTATTGTGTTTTGAATTGATTTAAGTCACCACAAAACTAGGTTTAGCATAGGTTTAACAATATTTAGAAATAACATATAATTAATTAGACTAATTAGACTAAATAAAATACAGATAGAATATAAGGTTAACTTTCTCGCTCTTAGTGTTCGACACCCTACTTAACCAATGAAGCTACATCTTTGATAGGGTACACTGTCCGTTAGAGTGTTGTTTTAGGATAAGTCGGCTAAATATTAATTTAAAACTTGATAATCATGAAAATACAACACAACTAACAAGACAACACAATCAAGGTCAAAGAAGATATCAAAACCAATCACTTCATGTTCTAAACCTAAAAATGAGCAAGAGAAGAAGAATGCGAATGTAATTGTACGAGGAATGTATCGAGTCATAAAAACAAAAACACAAATGCCAATTTCTAAACCTAACATGTTTCTTTCTAATTCCACAGGAGTAGCAAGTTTTAACAGTGTTAGTAGACGAGAGTCTAAGGGCAATAATTTGAAGAAAAGAGGCTCGCTGCATATTAAGTCTATGAGCACTTCTAAGGAATTCAAGAAACCTCAAAGTAATGTTAGTTTAGTTTCCAATAAGCATAATAAATTAAATTTGAATGGGTTTGAATAAAAACAAATGTATTAAATACGAAAGTCATAAACGTTATGAATGATGGTTTGAATCTAGTATGTGTTTCATGTGGCAAAGATGTTTTTATGATTTCTCATGATAAATGTGTCGTTTGATATGCTTTGTTTGTGAATTCTAAATTAAAAAGGGACTTGTTTACCGCCCTAGTAGGAGCAAAATCTAGTAATTTAGGAGCTACTCCTGTAGTTTTAAAATCTAGGTTTAGTGTTGTTAACCCCCCAAAGCAACAAATAAGGTCTCTCGTGTTTCACCACTAACTCTAGAATCTAGACAACATAGGACACTTAGAACTTACATGAAAACCAAAATCCAAATGAGTAGGAAGTGGTAGAATGGTTTTAATATCAACCAAGTTTCAATTGGCCACCTAAGAGCCTAACTGCACAAAAACCACCATGTGATAATAAGAGTAGAGTTGGTATCGTAACTCACTCTAAAACACCGGTTACCACACAAAAATAGGTAGCCAAACTATCCACTCTTCCATTCGAATTTTCCTCATGTTGTGCAGGTGATCCAACTAATCCTTTAGATTGTTGATAGCGGGTGCTCGAAGCATATGACTGACAATCTTAAACTGCTGAGAAATTTTGTAGGGAAATTTATGGGAACAATCCGCTTCGGAAATGACCACTTTGCAGCAATCATATGATATGGAGATTATGTTCAGGGAAACCTCACAATATGTCACGTATACTATGTTGAGGGCCTTGGACATAACCTTTTCTCTGTTGGACAATTTTGCGATGTGAATCTAGAAGTAGCCTTTTGATCTAACACTTGCTTTGTTTGGAAATTGGAAGGTGAAGACCTGCTAACAGGTTCTTGTGATTCTAATCTCTGCACCATCTCCATTTTTAACATGGCAGCTTCATCTCCCGTCTGCCTAATGTCCAAAGCTACATCAACAAAATCATGGTTATGCCATTGTATACTTTCTCACCTGAACTTCGGCACCATTAATTATCTTACTAAACAAGACTTAGTTGATGGCCTTCCGAAGTGTTAATACAAATAATGTCTAAAAACATTACTTATATTATTTGACCTCTCGATGTTTTAATAATAAAAAAATGTAAAAACGTTAAATCATTTTTGGCTCTACAAAGAAGTCATTATGCACTGAGTTTGAGAAGATGATGCATAAGAAGTTTCAAATGAGTTCTATGGGTGAACTCACATTCTTCTTAGGACTACAAGTAAAGCAGAAGGAGGATGTGATTTTTATCAGTCATGACAAGTACATGCCTGAGATTTTGAAGAAATTTGGTTTTACTGATGTCAAGAAAGCAAGCACACTTATAGAAACTCAAAAGCATTTGCTCAAGGACAAAGATGGTGAAAAAGTAGATGTTCATTTATATAGATCAATGATTGGTTCATTGATGTATCTTACTTCTTCCAGACCTGATATTATGTTTGCAGTGTGTGCCTGTGCAAGATACCAAGTCAACCTAAAAGTATCACATCTTCATGCTGTGAAAAGAATTTTTAGATACTTAAAAGGTCAACCTAAATTGGGCCTTTGGTATCCAAAAGATTCACCTTTTGATTTGGATACATTGATAGTGATTATGCTGGAGCAAGCTTGGATAGGAAGTCTACAACAAGAGGTTGTCAATTTCTTGTGTGTAGATTGATTTCATGGCAGTGCAAGAAGTAGACTGTAGTTGCTAATTCCACAACAGAGGCTGAATATGTAGCTGCTTTAAGTTGATGTGGCCAAGTGCTTTGGATTCAAAATCAATTGCTTGATTATGGGTATAACTTTATGCATACAAAGATCTATATTGATAATGAGAGTACTATATGCATAGTTAAGAACCTTGTTTTTCATTTAAAAACAAAGCACATTGAGATTAGACATCACTTTATCAGAGATTCCAATGAAAAGAAGCTAATTCAAATGATCAAGATTCATAATGACAAGAATGTTGCAGATTTGCTTACAAAAGAATTTGATGTAAGTAGATTTCAATATTTGATTGCTAGTATTGTAATGCTCAATCTTTAAAATCTTGGTTATGAAAATGGTGAGGTAAATATAATCAAGAGAGTTGGTGAGAATAAAAATAGAAATAGAGTTGTGTGAGATAAAAACAGACAGAGTAAATTAGTGAGAAAAAAATTGAGATAATTTGTGAGTTGAAAAACAGAAAGAGAGATGTGTGATAAAAACAGATAGAGTGATTTGGTTAGAAAAAGAATTAAGAGAAGTGGTGAGTTGAAAAACAGAAAGAGAGTTGTTTAAAAACAGATAGAGTGATTTGGTGAGAAAAAGAATTGAGAGAAGTGGTGAGTTGAAAAACAGAAAGAGAGTTGTTTAAAAATAGATAGAGAGAATTATGAGTAAAAAGAATTGAGAGAAATAAAAAATAGACAGATAGTTTTTGTGAGCTAAAATGTGAATTTGATGATGGAAAAGCTTATTAGAAAGGAATTGGAGTTAATGATGGTGATTCAAAGTTAATGCTGCTAGGCATAAACTTACTGCTGCTTGAGAAAGTTAATGCTGCTAGGCATAACTTACTACTGCTGGTTGTAAGTTAATGCTGCTAGGCTTAACTTACTGCTGAGTTACTATTGCGGGTTACTTACTACTGCTAGTTGAAAGTTAATACTGCTAGGCATAATTTATAAAGGCGTAGCTTACAACTGCTGATGAACGTTAATGTTGTTGAGGGTAGTTTCATAAATACTTCGATTAAGGGTTTAATTCAATCATTTAATCGATTTCAATCTTTCATATACTCTCTAATCATAAACCCTAACTCAATTTCATTATCTATCATCAAAACCCAACACAATTTTGACCCTACAATTTGCTGATACTCATAATTTAGTCGCATTTTTGGCTAAACCAGCTGAAAGTGAGGGGTTTGAACAAATTGTTGATTTTCTGAATGCTAGTTCAATAAGATATGCTTTAATCATTAATCCCACTATATATACTTCATGTATTGAACAATTCTAGGCAACTGACAATGTTGGGATCTCAGATTTGATGATTACAAAATTATATATGCATAAATGAAGACGAATGAAACAACAAGGGATTAATATGACACTTTGGTATTCTACATATGGAAGAATTAAAAGCTGGAAGATTTCAATGAAGATAGGCATTGAAAAGTCAAAGAATATTAAAGATAAAGGAAGGTTTTAATTAGTTTTAATTAGCTTTCTAATATAATTAATTAGCTTCCTTTGTAAGCCTTAATATCCTTCTATATAAAGGGTATTAGGGTGAATAGTTTTATCATCCATCATAGTTAGATCTCTCCAATAAGAGTCTAATAGTTAGCTTATTAGTAGTTAGTTATCTAGATAGCATAGTCGACTGATTAAAGTCGAATAGTGTATAAGATAGTTTCGCCTCAAGATCATTTGATCTGGGGAAATAGTATATTAATAAAAACCTTATTCATAACATGATGTTATTTGTTATCCCCTGGCTTTATATCATTCCCAATGTTATTAAATCCCTAGATGGGCAAAACGAATTCTAGAAGCCTACAATCAGGTGACCAACAATTAGTATTAGAGCCTCGGGCTCCGATTAATGCTGATTGAAGATTAATTACAACTTGAAGATTAATGCTGATTTAGTTTCCTAATTATTTAGTCAACCATATTAAATACATTGACTAAGTATTTAATATAATTGTTGACTGGAATTAGCTTTCTTTGTAAGTCTTGATCTCTCCCTATATAAAGAGATCATAGACATAGGTTTAGTACATCCAGAAACATAGAGCTCTCCAATGAGAGTCGTCTAGCAAAGGGGTGTGTGTGTGCATCATAGATAGAAAACGTGTTGTTTGAGTGGGTTTACACGTCCCACAAAATAGTTAGTTTATTAGTTAGTAATCCCAAATTATAGTGTTTGGGGTAAAGGTGGAATGTTCAATAATAAAACCTTGTTTGATAATATTACTTTCTTATTATTCCGCTGCGTGATTCAATATTATCTATAAAACTGATCCTAGATGAGCTTAAAAGATTCTCAACATGTGGTATCAGAGCCTCGGGGCTCTTGATCTAGGATCACAAGGTTTGTTTTGATGTCGTGTTCATGAAGAGAAGAAGATAGAATTTTCTGTTTTTGGATTTATTGAAGATGTGATTACGAAGACGATTGATTATCACTTATTTGATGTTGTAGTTGAGTTTCACAGGTGCGTGTTCTTATCATATCTTAAAGTGGGTGTTACACTTTAAAGATAACTTGTTCGTTTTATATGGTGTTGACGAAGACTTGAAGAATCTAGCAATGTGTGATTTTTCTTATGATGCTCAATGCGCACATTGGCTATCACTTAAAGGAGTTACGTTGTAGTGCTCAGTGTCTCATCTAGTTGAGGATTCTTTCAAGAGGTTGCGGTCTACTTATACTTCTTGGTTCAGTATAAGTTTGGAGTCACGTGGATAAACAAGACATAAGACACAAGTTTGGGATATTCAACTTCTTCATCAAATTCGTTATACTCAGTTTTCTTCATCAGTAATCACTACAAAAAGCCTACAGAATTGAAGATGTTCATGCACAGTTTCAGGGGAAGGTCATTACTACTGCTAGTCATTATTAATACTGCTAGTTTAAAATTTCTACTGCTTGAGTTCATTATTTGTGTTGAACTTCATGGGGGGTAATTTGAGTCAGTGGAAAGCTTGGATTAAAAGTTTTGATATATGATTTGAAGTTGTAAAGATCAAAGTTGCTTATATGTTCCCTATTGGATGAAGACAAAAAGGGGAAGATGATTATATGATTAGCAACTTATAGATCCTGTGGTGGCATGGAATGGAGATTGATAACTTAAGGGGAAGATCTTAAGTTAAGGGGAAGCAGTTTACAAAGGAAGATTGTTTCATTCAGGGAGATCCATGATCTCAACTTCAGGGGAAGTTCGTGCAAGAATTTGTTTGTTTTGTCATCATCAAATAGGGGAAGATTGTTGGGATTTACAGATTTGATGAGACAAAAGAACAAAAGAATGAAACAAGAAGGACTAATTCAGCATTATGGGATTCTAGAAGACTTGAAGTCAAACAGTAGTTATCTTCTCATTTAATGCAGTCAAACAGCGATTAATGCTGATTGAAGATCTCATTCAATGCAGTCAAACAACGATTAATGCTGATTGAAGATTAATTACAACTTGAAGATTAATGCTGATTTAGTTTCCTAATTATTTAGTCAACCATATTAAATACATTGACTAAGTATTTAATACAATTGTTGACTGGAATTAGTTTTCTTTGTAAGTCTTGATCTCTCCCTATATAAAGAGATCATAGACATAGGTTTAGTGCATCCAGAAACATAGAGCTCTCCCAATGAGAGTCTAGTAAACGTGTGCGTGTGTGTACACAGTAGTTAGTTAGTTAATAGTTATTTAGCTAATAGTTAGTTAGTAGTTCCAAAGTATAGATTTGGGTCAAGGTGAAAACGTATGATAATAAAACCTTGTTTGATAATATACTGTTCTTATTATTCCGCTGTGCATATTTATATTATCTGTAAAACATATCCTAGATGGGCTTAAAAGATCTCCACAATTGGTATCAGAGCCTCGGGGCTCTTGATCTAGGATCACAAGGTTTGTTTATACTGCTCAGAAGCATTGTAGTAATTGGTAAGTGCTGCTACATGGGATGATCATACTATTAACGGAGGAACATTAGTGCTGCTTGTGTATTTGGTTAATGCTGCCAAAGTAAATTCATGGAATGTTTCTACTTACAACAGTACTAATTGCTAAGGACGACACATGAGGATTTGTTGAACGAGCAAAGGTAAACTTAATACTGCTACATGCTTTTTAGTACTGCTAGCATTGGGCTTACAAGAAATTGACTACTGCTCGCTTTGTGATAATACTACTAGTAGTAATTCGAGATGTTAATGTTGCTCGTTGGTACTTTGTGTTGCCCAAAGATGATTTGTATTGTCAACTGATATTACTACTGCTCGGGCTTAACGAATTATTTATGTTGCTGGTTCGTGTTTAATGCTACTACTTTGTGTGTTAGTACTGCTAGTATTAAATGAGTTTGTACTGCTAGCCTTATGCGATAACGGATAACACACAGCTTGGTTCTCGGATGGGACAAAGATTCAATTAAATTAAAAAAGGCTATTTTTGGATTTATTGAAGATGTGATTACGAAGATGATTGATTATCACTTATTTGATGTTGTAGTTGAGTTTCACAGGTGCGTGTTCTTATCATATCTTAAAGTGGGTGTTACACTTTAAAGATAACTTGTTCGTTTTATATGGTGTTGACGAAGACTTGAATAATCTAGCAATGTGTGATTTTTCTTATGATGCTCAATGTGCACATTGGCTATCACTTAAAGGAGTTACGTTGTAGTGCTCAGTGTCTCTTCTAGTTGAGGATTCTTTCAAGAGGTTGCGGTCTACTTATACTTCTTGGTTTAGTATAAGTTTGGAGTCACATGGATAAACAAGACATAAGACACAAGTTTGGTAAATTCTACTTCTTCATCAAATTCGTTATACTCAGTTTTCTTCATTAGTAATCACAACAAAAACCTACAGAATTAAAGATGTTCATGCACAGTTTTAGGGGAAGGTCATTACTACTGCTAGTCATTATTAATACTGCTAGTTTAAAATTTCTACTGCTTGAGTTCATTACTTGTGTTGAACTTCATGGGGGGTAATTTGAGTCAGTGGAAAGCTTAGATTAAAAGTTTTGATATATGATTTGAAGTTGTAAAGATCAAAGTTGCTTATATGTTCCCTATTAGATGAAGACAAAAAAGGGAAGATGATTATATGATTAGCAACTTATAGATTCTGTGGTGGCATAGAATGGAGATTGATAACTTAAAGGGAAGATCTTAAGTAAAGGGGAAGCAGTTTACAAAGGAAGATTGTTTCATTCAGGGAGATCCATGATCTCAACTTCAGGGGAAGTTCGTGCAAGAATTTGTTTGTTTTGTCATCATCAAATAGGGGAAGATTGTTGGGATTTACAGATTTGATGAGACAAAGGAACAAAAGAATGAAACAAGAAGGACTAATTTAGTATTATGGGATTCTAGAAGACTTGAAGTCAAACAGTAGTTGTCTTCTCATTCAATGCAGTCAAACAACGATTAATGTTGATTGAAGATTAATTACAACTTGAAGATTAATGCTGATTTAGTTTCCAATCCCGTTTTATGTTATTCCAAAACCCAAACCCTTTTCTTTATACACCTCAAGCTGACTAGTCAAATCGTGTTTTGTTTTGAACTTTTTTGAGCAAATAAATGTTGTTTCTCACTTCTTGATATGCATTCTAGCTAATTATCATCTAACCGTACATAACAGAACAGTGTATCATTTTCAACAACTGCCACTATTAACATCCCTTGGTGTGAATGCCAATATAATAACGCTATCAAATTTGATCATCACCAATGTACTGTTACCTAATTTTAGTATAATCGGATACATTTGTTCTTCATTCTCATTGATGATAGGGATTGTACACACATATAAATGCCGAATCAAGCTTTGCCCAGCATTCAGAAGTAATTATCATCTAGTTGAATTCTGGGCCATTAAAGCATATGTTTCAACTGAGTTCTTCTATTTCTTCCATTCTTGAAGCATCAGCAAAGAGAAAATCATTCTGCTCATCGATAAGAATTACTCTAGTTTCATCCTGTTTTGCCAACAACATTTGTTCCATGAAGTATTTTGAGTCCCGAACTCTTGGCTTTGGAGCAATTCCCAAGCATACTGTCCCTTTTCCACTATATTGTAGCATTGAAACCTTTGACGTATATCCTGAAGACGGAACTAGGATCTGAAGGTCCCTTTAAACATTTCTGGTCTCATTTGGAGCATTCGATCCCTCAACAATTTCCTCTTGAACATAAGCTCATCTATTATTTCTTCCAGCACTACCAGAGTTCCTGCTTTGAATATTTACCATGTCTCCTTGAATGATTGCTTGGTTTCTGGTGTTGGATGAAGTGCGAAGATGATTATTTTGTTGGATTAGAAAAAATTTTGAGTAATGTGCTCGAGCAGTAACAACATTTCATATGCTAGGTTGGAGACTTCAGAATTGGTGTGAACATCACCATGGTGTTACTCATATCGTCAAATCAACCACAGACGTAGGATGTGTTACACAATAATATGAATGTGGTTTCTGGAAGATGAACCCGTGAATGCTACGGAGAGCCAAAGGAATCTATGAACCTTTTCTAACTACTTTGCTCTTGTGGAGACATTACTAGATTCTCGAATACTAAAGGTAATCAAAAATATCATCAAACGTATCCACTGTCAAACGTTTAGCAAGATGAACTTGGGTGACATATTCCAACCATTCCGTTTGCAAGCTATTCAGAAACTTTGTGTTAATTGTGACGATTGGAAAATGCATGTCATTTCTTTCCAAATCGTTCATTAACTGAGCAAAATGATTATACACAGAAACAAGTGCTTCCCCTGGTTCAGCAACAAACTGATCAAATTCGTTTGTAAAACGAGTTTCTCTGTTAACTTTGTTTTGTATAGTTCCCCTCATCAGACGTTCAACTCTTTTCCACATGTGCTTGGCCGAAGTGCAAGCATCCACATAATTATAAATGTCATTTGGAATAGAAAGAAGAATCAGATTCATGAGCTCTATTTCAGCATTATAATGCAATAACGCATCTCCTTGTAAATCCTCTACAGTTTGTAATTTCGGTACTGTCAAATTATTAGGAATGAACATTTCAAATTGATAAGGACCTTCATCAAGTGCTTTGTTAAGCACTTTTGGTTTACTCTCTTCGATTTATTATAATCGTCTAAATCTACTTGCCCACGGTATATAACTACCCCCTTTCAAGCATGGGAGGCCTAGTCTCAGAACCGACATCAATAGAGGATTGTTGATATGTTTTGGATGTTGACATTTCTTATGATTCAAAGATTGGATCTTTGTAGACGAAAATGAGTGATATTTGTGAAAAGATTTCCAAACTCGAATAACAAGTTAAAAATACGGACAACACTATTCTTGGATAAACATGTAGTCTGAAAGTCGGTACACTTCTCGAACAGAACAAAAACTCGGGCAAAAAATACTAACAAACTCGGTACACTTAAAACATATTAAACTTGGAAATACTCTTAATCCAAAAATCGATTATTTTGTTACAGTAAAAAAATCTAATTATATCAAACTCGATAGAACCGAGTCTTGAAAAATTCATTGACTATGGATTAACAATAACCACAAACTCGATAAAACCAAAATTTATGATGACTGAATAATCCAAAACACTTATAACGTCAATCGAATTTGAATTCCGAGTTTTAGAAATCGAAGAATTTGTTTTCAAAATCCCAATTCATGATAAAACTGTGAAATTGTAGAATTTTAACACCTTGTAAGCTTATTTCCGAGAGTAAAATCACTAAGTCCTTATTCACACTTTTTGATAAAACCGAAAATGTGTGAAAACTTATAAAACTTGATATTCAACTGAGTTTATCAATAATCTCCTAATATATGTTTTTTGATAGAACCAAAAATGCGTATATATCTATTACAACACTTTTTCTACCGAAATTAAACTAATAGTGATACTGAAGTTTCCGAAAATATAAGACAATGATCCGAGTCTACTATAACTACTTCCGAGAATGAGAAAACACTACTGAAAATGCCAACGCCACAAGAATACGTCTCGACAAATCCAATAGAACACTCGATAACGTTCAAACACTTAAAATAGCTGCCAAAACACAACTCGAAAGCTCAAAAATCTCAACCGAATTCACCGAATGTCCATCATAGAGGTTTCTCTGGTACGGTGTACAAACTCACAAATCGAATCACTCTAATTCTCTAATGGCTATGATACCACTTGTTAGGTCTTGTTTATCTTGAATCATACATAATCAACCATGAAAGCTTAGAGAGAATAGTAGAGGATGGCAAGTATTTAAATTTCAAATGTTATTAAAATGGAGGGAAAAAGGAAAAGTTTATTACAAGGCATCACCTTCTAATGGTGATTAGAAGGGGTATTTATAGGAGAAGGAAAGAGGCTTCCCTTTCTTTATTTTTCTAATGTTTCACTTCTAGTTCCTATTCTTTAGCAATTATGCTATTTCTTACTTTTAGCATAATATACCTTATTACAAACTATTTTATTCTAAACAAAATAAAGACTAATGACTAAATATAATTAAACCACATAATCGACACTTTTTATGAACCTAACACTCTGTAATGGCTACTTCTTTTAAATAAATCTCATGTTTTAAGAGCTTGATATCTTTTTCATAAACAGACTCATTTTTCTTATAAAGTAGCAGTCTTGCTTCTACAGACTCTAAACCTGTTTTATAAGTAATTGCATTTATCTTAGACGTCCTTAAGTCTTTTAACAGTTGTTCATTTTGTTCTTTAAGAATTTTAAAATTTTCCAAACAAGATGATGAACAATTTGAATCAGTAGATACCTCAGAGTTAGAACTTGTAGAAGAGTAAGCCATGAGTGCAAAGTTAGTTGGACCTTCTTCTGCTTGATCACTCCAATCATAATCACCAAGACCATCACATGAGATCAAAGCATTGGAAGTAGTTGTCTCCAATCTCGAGCCAGCTACACAACCCGTCTTGTGTTCTCCTATTCTTGTTTTCCCTCCTTGGTCCTTGGACAGCCCTGCACTCCCTTGCAAAGTGTCTCCTTTTGTGGCAGTTGTAACACTCCACCTTGGACTTATCAAACCCAATGGTTTCAGTACCATTCACAGTAAGCTTTCTTCTAGTGTTCTTCAAGAATCTCCTTGCCCTCATTGTTAGCATAGCCATCTATCACCTCAAGTCCATCTCTTCTAAATCATCAGGATTAATTTGTTGCAAGTCCTCATTATCAAGTTGTGGACTATTTGGTTGACTTGCAAAGAAAGTACATATAACAGCATCACTCAAGTTATCAATTATTGTTGAGTTAACAGCAGTAGCTTGAGTGCTAGCAGTTGTAACACCATGAGCAGTATTAACTGCTCCATTTGTACTGCTGGTGCTGTTTGAAGATACAAAGGCTATGTTTTATGTATTTTTTCTTGAGCTTGATGTCCCTTTGACCTCTAGTTCTTAGATCTTCAGGTTGTTATAAAGATCATCCAAGCTTAATGTATCAATCTCAGGCTTGTTCCTCCACACAATAGTATGTGTGTTCCATTCTGATGACAGACTTCTCAAGAACTTCTGATTCACATCTTCTTGTGAGATACTTTCATCATGAATCTCCAACTGGCAGATAAGTATTTGAAGCCTATCAAAGGTTTATTCTAATACCAGTGAGCTAGATGCAGTAAAGTTTTCATACTGCTGTTTTAGAAGATTCCTCTAAGTCTTCTTAGTAGTAGCATTCCCTCCAAACCTCTTCTCAATAGCCTATAGTAAAGACTTGGCATCTTTGATTGAGTTAAACTTCAATTGATGTTCATTAGGGATGCCCATCAATAAAGTGCTTCTAGCCTTCAGCTCTAACCTTCTTTGTGCCTTTTCTTCAGCAGTTGAAGGAGCGATTATAGTCTCAACACCTTCAACAAGTTTTGTTATTGGAGGCGCATTACCATTCTTTATGACTTCCCATAAAGAATAATCAACCATCTGGATGTATTGTTCCATTCTCATCCTCCAAAGCTCATAATCACCAGGTTTGAGCATAGGCACTTTTGATGCAGCCACCATATGTACTGAGTCTTGATCCTGTCTTCTTAGCAAAGTTTCTCAAAGCAACAAGCTCTGATACCACTTGTTGATCCCACTTCAATGGATCTTGAATTCTTTAG
Organism: Tanacetum coccineum; assembly: GCA_026074375.1. NCBI lineage: Eukaryota > Viridiplantae > Streptophyta > Magnoliopsida > Asterales > Asteraceae > Tanacetum > Tanacetum coccineum. Next base: position 21,157 of record BQNB010091733.1, read on the forward strand.
CTTGTGTAATGTTTAGTTATGCAAGATAAATCCTACACAACTTATGATAGAAACTTTGTTTGATAATACTTAAGATTATGCGGAATCTAATCTTTAATATAAGAAGAATTCTTCAATGAAACACTAACACAAGAACACAATTTAATTCAACAATAAAAGCTCCAATATTATTATTACAAATAATAGGAATACTCTTCTAGTATTAGGGTTACAAAACCTTGAAGCTATGAACAACTCTATGACTTGTTTTTGATACTTTGATACATAGAACTCTATACCCTAGGACCTCCTTTTATACACCAAGGAGTCCTAATGGGATTATAATATTTTCCTAAGTTATCATGATCTTCGAAACAAATAACTTATATGTATCTTTTACAAAAATATCTCATACATATCACATAAGCAATCTTTATCTTTTCCCTGAGCAGTCTTTATCCTTTCAGCAGTTGTAACTTTTATACCAGCAGCATTAACTTTCAACACCAACAGTAATAACTTTTGTACCAGCAGTACTAACTATGTACAAGCAGCATTAACAACTTAAAAAGTTTTCTTTAATCTTCACCAGCAGTACTAAGTTACACTAGCAGTACTAACTTTACTCTAGCAGTACTAACATTACTAGCAGTAGTAATATACACTAGCAGTAGTAATCTTACACTATGAGTAGTAACTAGTAGTACTAACTACTTAGCATATTTTTCATTAAGATTACTAACACCACTAATTTATGCTTAGCAGCAGTAACTAATACCTTAACAGCACTAACTTCAAGAAGGCTTTTAATCCTAACAATCCTCCCTTAAACTTAATATTTATCTTTAAAATCATCAAGTTTCTTCATTAAAAGTTTCATCAATCACCAGGAGGATGCTTCCAAATACTTCATTGAGGTACATAGCCTTCCTTAAGCTATTTCTTGACCAATCTAAGAAGCTCAAATGCCATTTCACAATCATAATCAACTTGGAGCTTCACATAATTAAACATCTGATGTAGTGTGTGCTTTGTAAGTGGATACATCTTCTTAACCAACAGATAATAAAGTATGTTCTGTATTGTCACACAATGAACTCCACAAGAATCATAAAGCTTTCAATTTAGCACTTTGACTAACCCTTGTTGATTCTTCCATACACTATCTTTAAGATGATGTTTAAAATTAGTCTTCAAATTAAGATGTAAGAAAATATCCATGTAATTCACTGGCTCTGTCTTCTTAAATCTTTCATTGACTATACTCTAAAGAACTTCCAAATCTTCTCTGTCAAAGTTTTTAAGCATCTTTCCAAAAGTTAAATACATCTGAGAATTACCATCTGCTCTGATAATTTAGAAATAGCTTTTCTTCCCTTCTTTGTAGATCTTGTAGTCAACAATGGTTGGAAATTTGGTAAATAAAGGTGTAGCTTCAATAGTTACATCATCTCCATCATCTGAAATGATTTCCATACATTGCTTAAGCTCTTCAGTTTCTTTATCATCATCCACCTTTTGCTTCTTAGAGTTTTCTTGTTCCAGAGCTTCTAATCTCCAGCACTCTCTGAGCTAGCTTTGACATTTGTGTTGTCTCTGCTTCAGCTTTCTTGGAACTCTCTTTTACCAATTCTGTATCCATATCTACAAAGATGTTTACCCTCTTCATAGCTTTGTCAAATAAGTCTTGAATATTTGCAAAGGATTTATTATTTAAGTCTTTGGGCTTCCATCCTTCCATGTTTTTTAGGTAAGTACACATGAAACTCCTTTGCTGAGCTTTTGTTGGTGGTATGTTCCTTTTCTTTTCTGCTCTTTTTGCTACAAAGTGTTTTCTTCTTTTCTCTAAGAGTTGTACAAATAATGTATCCTTTTCTGCATCTGACAACTCTTCTTGCTCTTGAGCTTGCAGTCTTTGAGCTAACTGATAATCAGCTTTAACTTTAGCTTGAATATCATCCCAAGCTATGTTAGCTTCTTTAACTTTTTAAGGTTTTTCCCTGGCAAGCCTTTCTTCTTCATCTTCTTCAGCTTGTAGCTTAAAAGCAAGTTCTTCATCAAGCTTGAGTGGCTCTTTTTAGACATTTTCTTTACAGGTTCTTCTTTAACCATTTTGCCTTTACCCTTGTCCTTAACCTGTGTTGGTTGTTGTGAAGAAACAAAAACAATCCCTTTTGCTCTGGGTCTTGAGCTAACAGCTGTAATTGTTGTAGCAGCAGTTGTTGGTATAACAATACTAACCTTTGTTGAAGCAGCACTAACTGGTACACTTGGCTCTTTAATACATCCCCTTTTTCCTAAACTTTTGCACTTTTTAAAGCTACAAGTGCTTGAGCCAATGTAACTTCATCAACACTTAAATTCATATCTTTATTAGCAACTTGACTTTCAACAACTATCTTATCACTTTCAAGATCATTTACTCCAAACATATCTTCATTTCTGTGAACATTGACAAAGTAAATGTCTTTATCCGCATCAATGTCATCTATGATTATAAATGTCTTTATGTTCATTGTGGAGTATGATCTAGGCTGATCTAGGATTATAAATAACAATGAACATAAATATGAATTTTCACAACGGAATATAATCAAGACAATGTTATTTAACAAGGTTTTACATTCACATATAAGCCCCAATTCTATGTGATCAAATATAGAAACAAAAAGAAGAATTTTAACTAATGTAACAGGACTCAAAGACACTTTGATCTTGAGGCTAAACCACATATAAAACATACAAAACGTCTAGGAAACACACATACAAACAATGTCTAGGGATCTCTTTATATATAGAGTCCATCTAGACTTACAAAGGAAATCTAATTGTATTAGGAAACTAAATCTTTCCTAATCTTGATCTTTATTTTTTTAAGCAAGTCTTCTAGAATCCTCCATCTTCTAGAATTCCATAATGTCAATCTTGATCCTTTTGTAATCCGTTTGTATCATTCTTGTTTCATTCTTTTGTATCATCAAATTAATAAATCCCAAGAATCTTCTCCTATTTGATGATGACAAAACAAACAGTAAACTGATTCAAAGATGATCCATAGTAGCTTAATCTTCAGCAATCTTCCTCTATTGAATAATAAGCTTTGTCTTCAACTTAAGCACTTGAACATCTTGTACATCTTCAAATCTGATCTTCCATGAATGAAATAGATTCTAATCTTCCCCTTAACATAAGATTTCCTTTGAACATGTTGATACTTCGTTAACACAATGAAGCCTTCAACATCTTGTTCCATGCCATGCCACCACACTTAATAAGTTGCAAATCATATCATATTATCTCTGTAACATCTTCCCCTTTTTGTCATTATCCATTAGGGGACTGTGAACATATGCAACTTTGATCTTTACAACTACAAACCATATATTACACTTCTAATCCAAGCTTTCTAATGTCTTAAATTACCCTCCATGACGCATATTAAGAATAATGAATTCAAGCAGTAGAAACTTAAACTAGCAGTAGTAATAATGACTTAGCAGTAGTAATAATCTTCCCCTCAAGTGGTGCATTTAGCATATCTAAATGGTTAAACACTTTATCATATTCTTCCCCTGAAACCAATATGTTAACCATCTCTTGACCAAAAGTAATAGAATCAACCATAAGAACTGTACGAAGAACTAACCAACAGTAGTAACAAATACCATGTAGTACCATCCATGACGAACAACACTAATTCCGCATTAGGTGAAAAATGACTAACAGTAGTAACCGATACCAAGCAGTAGTAACAACGAAGAGCAACACTAATGGTTGAGCAGTAGTAAAAATACACTAGTAGTATTAACTACTAACTAGCAGCACTAACTTCAACAAACATTATTGCTTTTGTCGAGCAGCACTAATGAAGTAGAAGCAGTATTAAAACATAGAAGCGGTATTAACCAAGTAAGAGCAGCATTAACCATGCATAAGCAGTACTAACTTCTATGAAGCAGCATTAACTTTGTTTGAGCAGTAGTAACCATGTTTGAAGCAGTAGTAACTTTCAATCAGTATTAACATGATAACCACTTCAATAAACTTTCCACAAGAACCTGAACTCGAACTCTTAGCTTCCACTTTCATATCACCTTTACTGTGATTACACTTCGTATTCATCATCAACTTTTGAGGTTTTTAGAAATTAGGGTTTCCAAAAAAAATGATTTAAGAATTAAAACCCTAATTTTCACAAACATCTTTATCCTCTTCATTCCTTAATACCTTCTCTTTAATACCCAAGTGTTCAAAGAAAAACTTCCAATAACAATAACAAGAACACTATTAAAAACAATGATGAAAGAGAAGTAAAACCATACCAACGTCAACTTTTCTGCAGCAGATTTCAAAATTTTATATCTTTCAATTAAAAGCTCAGATTGAAGATCCCTCCAGTAAGAATATGCCTTTATGAGTAAAGAACCTTCAATAAAAATTTCGTTAAGATCTAACGGTTAACGAATGAGATATTCCATTTTTACCACAGCTGTGCAGAAAGTGACAAAATAGAAATCAAAATTGAATTTTTTAGGTTTCTTTAAATACAAAATCTTCTTTCTTCGATTGTAAAATCTTGTAGATCCTAGATCATGATCCACTTGGCTCTGATACCAATTGTGAAGATCGTTTAAGACTCATCTAGGATCTATAATAACAAAGTTTGTTGATGCGCATCAAAATTTAAACAAAGAACAATGTTATTTACAAGGTTTTACATTCATACAAGCCCCAATTCTATTTGATCAGAATAGAACGTGTTACCTAACTATAACAGGGATCAAAGACACCTTAGATCTTAGGGCTAAAATGATCTCATGTAGATCGTACAAAGGAGAACGATCTCAAGTGGTGAGATCGTTGGTGTTTTCCTAAAACATGATTAAAACACCTTAAAACACACAAAACGTCTAGGAAACACACACACAAACAATGTCTAGGGATCTCTTTATATATAGAGTCCATCTAGACTTACAAAGGAAATCTAATTGTATTAGATAACTAAATCTTCCTTAATCTTGATCTTTATTTTTTAAGCAAGTTTTCTAGAATCCTCCATCTTCTAGAATTCCATAATGTCAATCTTGATCCTTTTGCAATCCATTTGTATCATTCTTGTTTCATTCTTTTGTATCATCAAATCAATAAATCCCAATACTAAAGATATGTTTCTTGTTTACGGAGGTGATACGAAACGAGAGCTCAGGATTTCTTGCTACACTAATGCTGGATATCTGACGGATGCTGATGACATGAAGTCTCAAACTGGATATGTGTTCGTTTTAAATGGAGGTGCTGTTGACTGGAAAAGCACAAAGCAAAGTATCTTTGCACCCTCATCTACATATGCTTAATATATCGCTACTTTTGATGCATCGAAAGAGGCTGTATGGATTCGTAAATTCATTTTTGGGCTTGGTGTTGTTCCCACAATTGAAGAACTCATAAATATGTATTGTGATAATACTGGAACCATAGCAATAGCGAAAGATCATGGAGTCACTAAAGGTGCAAGACATTTTCGCCCAAAAGTCCACTATCTTCGAGAAACCATAGAAATGGGTGATGTAAAGATAGAAATAGTTGACACAGATGACAACTTAGCTGATCCTTTCACAAAGGCTTTAGCATTTCCTAAACATTCTGAATTGACTGAGAAAATAG
>BQNB010091734.1:0-26797 GCA_026074375.1 Tanacetum coccineum
CTTATCTCTTTTCTATCTTTGTTTGCTTATTGGTATAGCTTATTATTGTGAAATGGATTAAGCTTTTGGGATAACAATTGTTTAATACAAATAAAAACGTTTTTGTATAACTTGTCTCGTGAACGTATACAAAGAAACACATGTTCAATATGTCGTTTCAAACACGTTCATTGTAGCCACATTAAAAAGAGGCTTTTTCTCCCTAAATAAAACAATTTTTTTCTGTCATCGAGTCGAGAAAAACTACACCTCCAACATATCAAAGTTTTACTCAAAAACTTACTACAAAAAATATGTTTGCCCGTCAGCCGGTGCCATTCAAATTTCAAGCCGGTTCCCTTTTCAGAATAGCACCGGCAGAACCGGCAGACCTGTTCTCTAGTATTAAAATACGAATTTTTCAAATTCAAATTCAAACTTTCCCTCCTTGTCACATCACTTAGACTCTAAATATAAAAGTTGACCTTAGCCATAATCTAATCATTAGATTTTAACTATGTTAACAAGCAAAACATTTAAGTCTAACTCAAATAGTGCACAATTCTTGCCCACCTTCCTCTATAAATAGTGCACAATTCTTGGCCATCTTCTTCACTCCTACCTCTTGTGTCTTTCCTTTCTTTACAATGCCTAAAGAGAACAAAACTAATCTAAAACTAACCGCAAGAATTAGTGTTAGGCCATTTTGCTTTGTCAATCCAAGAACTTCTTCTCCCCCCTATCAACCATTCTCTCCACCATCCTCTCCATCTCTACTCGATGTGCTAGGTGATCTTCCACCATCAACAACAAATCTATCACCTCCTAGACCATCCTTTGCAACCATTGAACGGTTGGTAAATGAGCCACCTCCTATTCCTCCTATAAACTCTACTTTTCCCTCGTCGACTTTGGAGATAAAACCAACACCTCCTCCTCTCCCTCCATATTGCTTGCCACCTCCACCATCTCAACTCCCACCTCTTCCGCCTTTGGGACCCAACAACCATTTTCCCTTGCTCACTCATGAGATGTATTGTGAACATTGCCAAAGGACTCAAGTCTTGGTCGACAACCTCCAAGGAGAAATGAGATTCATTCTCAACCACATTCTCGACCGCCTAAATGTCATAACGCACAACATCTAATAATAAGACTTAAGTAGTAGAATAAAACTAAGTAGATTCATTAGGAATCCTCATTAAGAATCTCTTGATCATCCTATGTTGTTGTATTATCCTTTATGTTATTGTTGTACCTGAATAAAAAGTATTTGTGCTTGACATTTGTTTATCTTCATTAAAAATTATGTGTATAATTCATGATCCAGTGACTTTTCTTTAGTCAAGCCGGCCAGTCGCTAACAAACCAGTGCATTGATTAATCAGCATCGGCTAGCCGGTACTACAGTACGCCATTTCTATTTCTTGGACCTCTAACTTTTCTTTGCAGGAACTAACAAAGCAAGGGGGAGCCTATCTCATTGTTTCTAACATATTTGTTTTGTAGTTAACCATAACAACATCAAGGGAGCTTTTTCCATCTTGACAATATCTCTACATTTCTCATACATTTACATTCCATTTTTGTTTCGACAAAAAGGGGGAGAAAGTAACCAAGTTTAAATATAAATCTAATCATCCCTTTGGCCTAATATGTTTTGTCATCAACAAAAAGGGAGATTTGTAATACAATAAACCGGTTTAAACAAAACGTTTCTTCTACAATCAACATAGGCAAAAGTTTTATTAATGACAAAACATCACAAACATTTTCTCAAACCACTTAAATTATCTCAAAACATATTTCTGTAACTATCTCCCAACATTGGAGAAAACACATGCAACTTGAAAAAAGTGGTACAAATCCTTTTTAAACCCTAGCTTTACATAAAAACATCATACACTTATTATTTTAATTAACCTCTCATTTAGTATATAATCAAATGGCACAAGCAAATCCAAGGAAAATCTCATAAGATTACACAAGAAATCTTAAGATTCTGCAAGAATTGTCCCTTTTTTGTCATCTTTGCGACTCACGGATCCAGGTAAGGTGGATCCGTGCACCTTTATGGTGGATCCGTCCGTCCCTTTTTCAGCGGACGATCCAACGAAACTCATGGTTTTAGTTCCGCTTGTTGACGCTTTATCGCTATCAAATCCTAGACCTATTTTGCAACTAGGTGACTTTTGATTGTTTAACATTTCTCTTAGTGAATTAGCACTTTTATCAAATTTAACAAATTTAACTTGAGTTTCTTTAAGTTTGGCGTTTTCCAATTTAAGTTCATCACATGACTTACACGCAATTTCAATTTCTTTACTTCTCTCAAGTTTCTTAATTTTCTCGTTTAATTCTAAAATTTCTTTTTCTAAAAGATCTCTTTTAGTTTTCAAAATTTTATTCTTGTTAATAATTTTTAAGCTAATTTCACATAAGCTATCGTATTCTATTTGCATACTATCATTATCAAGAGAGGATGCATTATCACTATAATATGAAGAGTTAAGAGTTACCTTATTTGACGATTGATCCATGAGACAAGTTTCATCGTTGGTTTTGTCTTCGGCGTCATTTTCACTATCGCTCCAAGAACCTCTAATGAAGGCCTTTTGATATTTGTTGCGAGATGGTTTTGGACACTCACTAATGAGATGATTTGTATAACCGCATCTAAAACACTCCCAGTCACTCTTTCCTTTCTTCTTATCCCTTTGTCGGAATGACTTCTTTTCTTCTCTTGGTTGCCTAATAAATTTACCCTTTCTTCTAAAGAACTTTTTAAAGTTCCTTATAGCCATAGCATATTCTTCGTCATCGCTTCTGGATGTCGAAGTTTCATCATCACTAGACTCTTTCTTAGCTTTCAAGGCAATGGACTTAACTCTTTCCTTTTTGCCTCTATAAATTTTGGAATCCTTTTCCATGACTACTTCATGTACTTTTAGATTGCCGATAAGCTCGTCTAGAGCTAGTGATGACAAATCTTTTGATTCTTCAATCGTCGTGACCTTTGCTCTCCATTTAGGATGTAGAGCCCTAAGAAACTTCCTAACATAGTTCTTGCTAGAGAAACCTTCATCAAGAGCTTTAAGACTAGTAATAATAGTGTTAAATCTAGCAAAACCGCTATCAATAGATTCTTCTTCAAGGATAGTAAATTGTTCATATTGTTGAACAAGAAGATCAATTTTATTATCCTTTACTTGGCTATTACCTTGATGTGTGATTAACAACGATTGCCAAATATCTTTAGCCGTTTTACACATAAAAATTCTTTCATATTCCTTTTTAGGTAATGCGTTATAAAGAACCATTTTAGCTTCATTATTTTTAGCAAGTTTTTTTTTAAGATTATCATCTTGTTGTTCAAAAAGAACTTCTTCTAAAATTTGGGTAACTTTGTTTTTGGCAACAGTTAGAAAATCACCATTCAAGATAATATGCCAAAGATCTAAATTTGTTGCTTTCACATAAGTTTCAAATCTATTTTTTCCAATAAACAAATGATCACTTTCAAACAAGATGTGAGGTCTTTGTCATAGATTGCCCTTCCTTAGATAATTTAACAGAATCCATAGATCGATTCAAGCTTTATGTTCAATATAACGTTAATGATCTTGGGTGACCTGGCCTTCATGATACCAATTATGGAAACTAGAATGGGGGGGGGGGGGGGTTTTGAAAAGTTTTTTAAAACCGTTTTAAATAAAAACTTTAGATGTCGACTTATGTGAACTTTAAGCATGTAAACAAGTTGTAAAATGACAGCGATTTCAATAAGTAAAGGTAACTAATCTATGAAATATAAAACAAAGTAAGCGATAAGAAAGATCAAACTGATGACTCAAAGATTTATATGGTTCAGCTAATGAAGCTCCTCGTCGCCCTACAATCCACTCCCCAAGTACCCCAACTAAAGAGTTATCTTTCACTATGCAAAAGCTCCCCTTGTTAGGCGGAGAAAAACCAAACACTGCCGCTTACACTTTTCCTCCGTTACTAAGCTAAATAATACCGAGTTCTAACTTTATGAGATAGAATCAAACTAACACAACAATACGATACAACACAACACAACAACACAAGAATATACAAGATGAATGATTAACGACCAAGCTTATTTTGTCTTACATAGATTAATATAACAACCTTATAATTAATTATGTGTAGCTTAAATCATTTTGATTTAGAAAAAGATTTATGCAAATGGATAAGATTTTCTTATGATCATTAACTATGTTTAACTAATGCCATATTTTATACCTTTAAGTTATTTGTCGTCGTCAAGAAACGTTTACGACCTAAATTAACTTGTTTATACGAGTAAACTTTTACGTAGTATGACATTATATTTGTTATTATCAAAACATGAAGATCATTAAATATAAATATCGTTTTTGCCCGAATATTTGTATTAACAGTTATTATTTAATTTATTAATACAATATATAATAAATACATACATTTAAATGAAATATTAATCATTTTGGTGTTAATATAATATAAATACATTATTTATATTACAACTTAGAGTATTTGTGTGTAACACATGCTCACATATACTTATTCGTATAAATATGTAATGTGTCTTGAGCATATTCTATCAGCTCGCACTTGCGAATGACACATTTATCTTGTATTTATACAAGCAAATGTAAGCGCATAGCAACACGCCAGTACTCCTAAAATATGTGAAGTTTGGTTTCTTTAAACCTTTAAGGATATTGGTTTATAATAAATTTCTCATTTTGTTTCTGATACTTGGTTAAATATAAGACATGCATTAAAAGCATTCTTATTTATTTAGCTATTTTGTTTCTTGACTTGAGATATTGAACTAAATTACCAAATTAATTCAAGACTCATCTTAATTATATTTAGTCATGGCCATGTATACATCTATTCAAATCATTAAGGGGCCTAGAAGTATTTAACTCCATGATTCTTGGAGGAACAAATCTCATCTCGACTACAAGTGTTAGTCACGTGTTTCACATTTTTCCTAATGATGATCTTTATAGTAGCCTTATTCCGGACAACGTTTAATCATATTAAAAACAATGTTCCACACACGCATAACCTACGAGTGTCTAAAGTCTAAGGAACCAATTGACTAAACCATTTACAAGTTGGGTCAACCCCAATATTGATCTCTAATTAAATTATATGATAAACAACAACGTTGCCACGCAGTTGCTGCGGGCATTAATTAATTTAATTTTTTACTCATTTATTTTTGCTTAGTGTTAGTACGTTTTATTTTGACTGCCATAAGAGCTGAACTTCCGCGCAGTTGGCGCCGGGGCTTGTTTTATGTGAGAATTTGATTACAAACTCGCGTGGATAGCCGCGAGTGCATAATTTTTCGTGAATATTGGTTTTATGAATAGAACATGGGTGAAAAATGTGTCCAAAGCTTGCGGCAGTCGTGACTTGTATGCCAACACAAGTTTCCTAAACTTTAACATTTTCTAAAATAATCGTACACGTTAATGTCAAGAAGCATTGCAATAGTGGAGGTCGCATATATTTTTTTCTATCTAAGAATCGTTAGATATGTGTTATATATTTGATAATAAAGTTTTTATAAAAACATAAAAAATAAAAGTTGAGGCACGTTTAGTAAATTTTCATCTTTTCCCTAATTATAATTAATAACTTCAACCATTTTTTTATAAAATCGTGCGTATGTCAGAAGCATTGCAATATTGAGCTCGTTTTGTTCGCAATTCAAAGAATTTTCCACACGGGTGTATTTTTTGATCCTAGAATAAATCGTAATAGTGTTTATCTATTGTTTGATAAATAAAGTTTATTATATAAAAAAATCGTAAATAGTTAAAATTGAGGATTCGTTTTGTAAATTTTCTTTTTTTCTCTCACTTTTTGAACCATGCCTTTTTTCTCTTACTTTTTGGTTCACACCAAATTCTCTTAAGATCATCATCATAAACCTTTTTACCAAACACTCCATTTGGTGATATGTTGCGGATTTCTAGAAGTTACATAGTATATTCCGGGTTATCTTAGTAGCATTTGGTTGTTGGTTGATCATGGAAGCTACTAGCTTTTTAGCGGGTTGATGGTTGTTGTATTATCGTAAATATTGGTATTATTTCTTTGCTGTATAAATATGTGAAACATGAAATAATATTTGGATGATTGTTTGCTGTATGATTATAATATTGGTTTAACGAAAAATATCGAATGTTATATTTACTTGGATCATTGTTTAAACTCTTTATATATCTTGCAATTGAAATAAGCGAAAGATTTTAATGTTATCACTGGGAAATATCTTGTCTTTATTATGATTACCCATCCATATATGGACTTGAATGCTTTGTTGTATATAAAGTCTTGCTCTATCTATATCTATTAATGGTTTATGTGGACATGTCTTGATTCTTGCTTACATTATACACATAAAGAGACAATACGTTATGGGGGATGTGGTGAGGCTTGTTATTTATATTTTTTATTTTTATATATTTTATATTTTTAGTTTTTTTTATTTTATTTTTATTTTTTTATAATTATTTTGTTTATTTTTTTTTATAATTTTATTTTTTTTATTTTTTTTGATTTTTTTTGTTTTTGTATTTTGATCGGTGACATTATCAATTAGCTTTGTTACTTTAATAAACCAATTATTTCTTGTAGAATCGCTACAAATCCTGTGGAACGACCTGGACTTACCCAATACTATATTACACTCGAATAGGGTATACTTTCCCGAATGTTATGTTTTTAGTCAAAATCGGTATTTCTAGTTATTATAAATTTAAAGCTTGTAGAAAACACACATCAGTGTTGCTTCTTATTTTTTATTTCTAGTGCAAGTAACCATTCTCTCTTTTATTTCTCTCTCAAGTTCTTTCTCTCTCTAAAATCTTTTCTCTTATTTTGTGTTTATGGTGATGAAATAATATCATCTAACAATTTGTCAGATTTTCCTTATCTAAATGAGCTACGTGATCAGTCATTTGTTCAACTAAGGATAACACCAATAAATCATTAGGTGTAGAGGGATTAGTATCCTGAAGAACCGCATCTTATGTCCCTTGCAGATATTGAGAGTACATAATGATATTACTACCACTATGTATCTCATTATCTTCAAAATCATCAACATGTGTTTATTCAGAATACTCTTGCACATCCTGATTAATCGTATCATTCGAATAAGATTCAGAATATGGTACCTCAGAGAGAACTTCAGGATCACAGCTTGAAAGATTAGCCATCAGAACCGCTTTAGCCGAGGATAAGTCATCACAATCTGAGTCATATGCATCCAAGTCATCTGTCTGGAAAGCTGAATTCTGAGGGATTGTCTGATGAGCAACTGGAGCTTCTGATATACCAGGGTCTGCTAAAAATGCAAGTTGCTCTTCATCCAATATCTGACCCGCTTCCTGAGCTTCTGCTAACATCAATTTCTCCTTAAACCATGCAGCATTCCTTGGCCTTTTTGGTTGAGTACACTGTCTCGCCGTATGCCCTTCTCCTTGACAGTTATAACACTTGACAACTCTTTGTGGATCAACTGCAACATTTCTCTTTGAAGTAGTAGCAATTCCTCTGTTTCCTGTACCAGCATAACTCTGAATTTGTCTTCCTTGAACTTGTTGAACGGTGACTCTACCATCCTGAATGGTTGCTTGATTTCTAGGATTAGACGATGTTCTGAGTTGATTGTTTGATGGTGGAAACCTTGATGCTACAACAGACAGAAATGCCATTGCTTTGTTGATGCATTCAATCGGATCTTCTCCTTGCTGAAACATAGGAACAGCGAGACCAGAGTCCAATTGGGGAAATTCAGCTTGAGATTGTGGTGTCATTGAAGGAGATATGAATGGTGGAGGGGAAATTAGATGTTGTTGTGGATTGACTAGATTGACTGGAGTATGATGGTGTTGATGATGAATGGGTGCTACATAAGCTAGTGTGAATTGTTGAGGAGGTGGATACATTGAAATGAACGTGGAAAGCTTTCAGTTTGACTGAGATAGATTGTAATAGATGTTAGAGAATTGGCCTACGAAATCAAGAGAAACCGATATCATATACGATTGATACAACTATCATTAGCATGTTCGTTCCATGGTTGACTAAGGTATGCATACAACTGATCATAGTTGGTTGTATACAAACTCTTAGCTAACTTCACATCAGTGACAAACTTGCTCCATTCTGATGGAAGAGCATTCAAAAACTTGGTATTGAATTGAACTTGTTGCATAGTCAACCCAATTGTATGCATGTCATTGATCAGTTGTGAGAATCTCCAGTAGTACTCATACAATGTTTCACCATGAACATGAGCAAACTTATCAAACAAGTTGATACCATACTGCATTCACGTTATGGAATATAATTCAGTATGCCTTTCATTAGCATCTTGACTCTATACCCAAATTTCCTTACAGCCACTTGATGTTAACAAGTTGCATACACATAATTACAATCGGTGAAGACGTGAGTAGAATGAAATTTGTTCCTGAAACATCACAATCATGAAGATGATAATTTATTCTTGAACATCACAATCAACTGAAGAATGATAATTTTAGGTAAAAGTTATGCCCATTTTCTTCTTCTTCAACATTATGGATAACCAATGGACCATTTATCGATTAGAAACAGAGCATCATCCTACATGTTTCTTACCTTTGATGCATAGACGTAATACGAACAGTGCCCATGTAATCATACATTGATTTATCAAGCATTAGAGGACGTTACTCAGACTCCAGCAATAATGATGTGTTCTGCTTAAAGTAGTCCATCTTAATGAAATGAAAGAGGTAATGATTAAAAAGTGATCGAACAGTGATAAAGGATGATTTGTGTTAATAGTTGTTATTGTTGGTGAATAAAGATTGATTATTCCACGGGATATTACAAATCTTCACTAAAGACCGAGAAATCCTAAGTACTTTCGCGGGATTTTTACAAAGTAAGAACAAACCGTAGAAAATAAAAATATTTTTTGACTGTTGTAATATTTCGCTTGAATATTACAAGAGGTAATTTTTACGGCTTGAATATGTAATGTTCGCTTGAATATGAAAAATTGAACAAAGTTTCGTTTTACACAACTACGTATTTCGCTTGAACTAGCAATCTGTCATAATTCGCTTAGAAACATATTTCGCTGAGCAACATATTTCACTTGACCTAAGAAAAATTAAGCAGAGTTTCGTTTCCTAGAAATGACGTATTTCGCTTGAAGTCAACCTGTCATATTTCGCTTAACAACATATTTCGCTTAAATACATATTTCGCTAGATTCATGTGATAATTCGCTACCTTCATAACATATTTCGCCTTCTTCAAATAAAAACGTATTTTTTCACAAAAAATCACCAAAAACTCACCCTTTTTGACGTATTACCTTGATTTTTCTTGCACAACTAGTTATCTTAGGCCTATATCTTGCTTAAAAACACAAACTTTAACACTTTTAAACACAAAATTCCATGTTTGTATTGGACACGAAACCTTAAACTAACCAACACTAATGATCTAAACAAGATATAAACGCACACAAGCTTACGATATCACCCCATGGTGACTGATACCAATTGAAGAAGTATCAAATCACTTAACAACTAATTAAGATAGAAGTTTAGAGAGAGAAAGGAGGGTTGTAGCTCTTAGTGAGATAAATAAAGGAAAATGTATTAAAATGAATGACCAAATGAACAACCAACCCTCTCCAAGCCATGGAGAGGGGTATATATACCTAACATATGGCTAGTCAACATAAGGATGATACAAATACTATAACTCAGTTACAATGGTAAGTTTCAAATATTAGCTATGAAGCTAATACTATTCTACAACGTTGGAAGATGACCGTTGTCTGTTCACGATTACCAACACAAATTAGAAAGAGTAGGAAGGTTGTAAAACCAAAACCTACAGAGATACACTTCATAACTCATCTTGTTAGTTAATTATAGTAGAGTGGCACTAAAAGGTCTGAGATATGGATATAATACAGCAACAGGAGGCATTAAAGCTTTAATACATCCAAATTAATTTAGAGGTACTGAATCTTTAATATATAGATATTGTATTTGAAATTGGTGAATTGGATATATTATTTATTCTAAGAATATATAACACAAGTATATAATAAAGTGGATTTAGGCTACACCAAAAAAAGTGTGACATATAACATATAGTCACACATAGCTTTTCGAATTTGTGTAACAAAAGGTCCCGCGACCGTAGGGTGGTTTATGAGTCACATTTTTGAGTTATGTCCGTTATCCATTAAAAAACTGTTACCAAAGTGTTAAAAATTGTGATCGAAAACCACAGTACAAAGGCACACAAAGCATAATTTTTTATATATTTATTCACATACAATTAAGCATAATGTTCCAAAATACTATAATGTGACCATATGGTGTTTAAAAGTAAAGTGAAGTAAAAGTGTATTTTGTTTGACTATTGTTCATCCAATGGCCACATGAAAGTATATGTTTGTGTGGCCTTTGTAATATATAGTCACACAAAGCATGTTTTAATTCGGTATTTATCCACATACAAATAAGATCATAAAGTTGGCCAAATAGTGTATTAAGTGTGACCAATGGTGTTTAAAAGTGAAGAAATGAGGTATTTTGTGTGACTATTGATCATTGCCAATAGCACATGAGTTTTATGTATTGTGTGACCAATTTATAATATTTAGTCACACAAAGCATGATGTTTTTTGGTATTTAGTCACATACAATTAAGCAAAAAGTGGCCAAAAACTGTTAATAAGTGTGAACCAATGCAGTTTCAAATGAAGAAATGAGTATTTTGTGTGCCAATTGATCATCCCATGTCCACATGAATTTTAATGTTTGTGTGGCTTTTGTAATATTTAGTCACACAAAGCATGTTTTTTATTAATAAATTAGTCCACTATACAATGTAAGCATAAAAGTGGCCAAAAGTGTTATAATGTGATCCCTAAGGTTTTTTAAAGAGGAAGTACAAAGTGTATTTTGTGTGAACTATTGTTCATCCAATGCCACATGAAATTTTTATGTTTGTGTGACTTTTGTACATATTTAGTTCCACACAAACTTGTTTTTTTTGTATTTTGTCCCCACATACAATATCAGCATAAAGTGTGACCCAAAATGGTTATAAGTGTGACCATATGTTGTTTAACAGAAAAGAAATACGTAATTATGTGTGACTATTGAATCCTCTAATAGTCTCACCATGAAATTGATGTTATGTGTGGCCTTTTGTAATATAAGGTCACAATAAAGCATGTTTCTTTTTGGGTATTTAGTCACATACAATTAAGCATAAGAAGGCCAAAAGTGTTTAATACGTGTGACTATATGTTGTTTTAAAAGTGAAGGAAAAGAGTATTTTTGTGTGACTAATCTACATCCAAAGGCCACATAAATTTTATGTTTTTGTGTGCCTTGGTTAGAAATAATTTTTCATGAGTTATTACTGATAGAGGTTAGTTGTTAGCACTGCTAATTAAAAATCAGTTAGTACTGGTAGTAGAGTTAGTACTGTTAGTAGTAAGTTAGTACTGCTAGCATAATATAGATAGTACTGCTTAAGTGATATGCCATGAGAAAAATAAGGAATAGAATATGGGCAAGATCCCCCCAACTTAACGCGTTTTGTAAGCCCATTAGGGTTTCCTTGATGTATAAAAGGAACCCTACGGCACTAGTTAGAAATAAGTTTTTTGAAAAATATTCATAGTTAGTAATCTGTACCGTAGGAGATTAAAAGTATGCAAACATTCTATTTATTCATTGTTCTCTTAGCAGTATAAGTTAATTTTTCCGCATAACTTATATTGTTCAAGTCATTGTTTCTCTTGTACTTATTTTTTGGGATCTACCAGAATAGCCACTCACCCTTAACAGGCTAAATAAGAACTTATCAACTGGGATCTTACAAGTGGTCTCAGTAGCTAGTAGAGAAACTCTAAGGTAATACGAACCAAAACCACATCAGTTATAAGACCTTAACCTTTCAGATCTATTCAAGTGGCAGGTAGCTAGATGAAGAAAATCTACCACCACCTGTAGTAACACTAACATAACAAGCCCCTCACAATGTGTCAACCATCAAACTCCCTATTCTGAAGAAAGGTGAGTATGACATATGGGCTATGAAAATGGAACATTACTTGGCCCATACAGACTATCCTATATGGGAAGTCATACAAAGAGGAAATGGTCCTGTAAGTGTCTCAACAGATACAAATGGACAAATAAAGGTTTTGCCTCCCAAAACTGCTGAAGAAATTTTAGCCAGAGAAAAGAAAGAAAAGTAAGGACCACCTTGCTTATGGCTATACCAGAAGATCATTTAGCAAAATTTCACAAAATGACTGATGCTAAAGAGATGTGGGAAGCTATTATATATCCAAATTGGATGGTAAAGAATAATCAAAAGAAGACGCAGAAATACATTCTGAAGCAACAATTTAAAGGCTTTTCTGTATCCAACTCAGAAGGATTGCACAAAGGTTATGACAGGTTTCAGAGTCTTCTGAGTCAACTTGATATTCATGGTATAGGTGTCTCCACTGAAGATGCCAAACAGAAGTTCTTTAGGTCTTTACCTTCTTCCTGGTCCTAAGTATCCTTGATCATGAGGACCAAGCCAGGAGTGGATAGTATCAGTTTTGATGATCTCTACAACAATCTTAGAGTTTTTGAGACTGATGTTAAAGGCTCTACTGGATCATCTTTTAGTGCACAGAATGTCGCTTTTGTTTATTTTGAAAGCACTAGCAGCACTAATGATGTTAGTACTGCTTATGATGCTACTACTTCTTCTGGATATAACTCACAAAGGGAAAACTCTTCATCATACACTGATGAACTCATGCACTCTATCTTTGCTAATCAATCCAGTGGTCCATAATTGGATCATGAGGATCTAGAACAGATTGATGAGTTTGATTTAGAAGAAATGGATTTGAAATGGTAGGTGGCCATGATTTCCATGAGATTGAAGAAGTTTTACAAGAAGACAGGGATAAAGCTGCAGTTTGATGCCAAGGAACCAGTTGGCTTTGACAAGACCAAAGTCGAGTGATTCAATTATCACAAGACAGGGCACTTTGCTAGAGAGTGTAGATTAAAAGGGAATCAAGATATCAGAAGGAGAGATGCAGGAAACACTGGATATAAAGAAAAAGACAATAGGAGGAGACCTGGAAAACAGGAGGAACCTAAAGCTTTGATAACTCTTGATGGAGATGGTGTTGATTGGACTGGTCATGCAGAAGATGAGCAAGAGAACTTTGCTTTGATGGCTTACAGTCATTCAGGCTCAAACACTGAGGTAACATCTTGTTCAAAAGAATGTGAGGAATCATATGCTAAACTTAAAAAATTATATGATGAACAAAGAGAACAACTTGGTGATGCTAGTATAGAAATAAAAGCCTATACAGTAGCTTTAGCAAAGGTAGAAGCTCAATTAGTTTGTCATCAAAAAAATCAATTAGCTTATGAAGAAAAAATTAGGTTTATGAAAATTGATTTAGATGATAAAACCGATGTACTCACATATCATAAAGTAAACAATTAGCAGAAACTGTAATGTGAAAACGAAGAATTGAAAACTTAAACTAGAAAAATGGCAGGATTCTTCCTAAAAAGAACACAAACTGCTTGATAGTCCGATGAGTGTTAAAGAAAAAAATTGGTACTAGTTTAGTTGAACAAGTAAAAGAGAAATGAAATTGTATGATTAAGCTTTAATGAGTGTCTTTGTGATATCCACTCAAGTGATTTTGAAGATGCTACCTGTGTATATAGATGTCAAACAGTTTGAAGGAAGTTACATGCATTCCTCCTTCGATGACAGAAATTTACATTCCTCCTAAATTTTATTTATTTTGGAATAGATGAGGTCACAATTTAACATACCGGACCAAAAGTGAATCTGATGATAAGACATTGCGAATTTAACTCTGTGTACAATCCAATTCCCATTGTAGAAACACTTGAATCTGTGCCTGAAACCATTGTAATGTGAACCCAAAGTTGTTAGTACAACCTAGAGTTTTGGTCCGATGCTCCTATCACTACTAGAGGAGTATGATCAATAGTGCAGATGAATATGTATTTTCAAACCTTCCAAAAGAACATGAAAAATACCTAGTTTAGCTTTTTGTTAAGATTAAAAACTCAAAGGGAAACTATTAAAGCACAAAATACAATGTAATCCAGATTTCTAACAGTTTATACAAGAAGAGACCAGCTGGAAGTGGTTTATAATGTAACCAAAAAGCTGGGTTTGTATATGCGTAGGTTTAACTATAAAGTCATGTTTTGTATGTGCAGTTTTTGGCAACTTATTAGAGATTGTGATTTATCATGAAAAAGAAAGGCTCAACAAGTAGAATTGAACAAAAAGATAAGAGTAAGAGTACTGGTCAAGGGCAGAATAGACCAGTATAGGAACCAATATGCAAAAGATTGAATCACCAAAACAATTTAGTTCCCAACACAGTACAAATTTAGAAATGGCAGATTTCCAGTTAATACTGCTAGACATAATTTTAACAGTCAAGCAGTATCAACTAGTGCTGCCAGGAAAGCTAATGTTGTTCGACCCATTATGAATGGTGTTAGACCAAGACCTATTTTTAACAAAACTTATTCACCTATTAGAAGGCCATTTAATAGAACAACAACACCAAAAACTAATTTTTCAAATCAATAAATAGTTAATTAATGCTTAGGAGACATAGCAGTTAGTGCTGTTAGGGCATAAGAGTGAAACTTCGCTTGTTAGTACCTCAAGCAGGTTGTAATTGGAGGGTGATCCAAAAAAGAGGCATTATTGGAATAAAAATCTCCAATTAAAATGGTGGATCAAACTCTTAGAAAATATGTTAATTTTGAAGATCCACTAGGCAGACCCAAGCCAAAGATGGCTTGGGTGTCCCAATAGAAACTAATTTCTCTTCTTTAATGTGGCAAGGATGACCACAAAAGACTATTAAAGAGAAAAGGCATTGTTGATAGTGGATTGCTCGCATGCACGTGACTGAACAAAAAGCCTACTGGTTGAATATCAAGAATATTTCAATGTGGCTAAGTTTGTTTTTGAGGAGTAAAGGTAAAATAACAAGACACAGTGAAAAATAAGAACCCGGAAGTAAGATACTGATAATGCGTACTTTGTGGAAAGATACTACAGGATTTTAATCACTTTTCTGTGACACCAATGTGTGGAAAAGTAAGATAAGGTTCACTTCACAAACACCTGAATGTCTTGAGTTGTCTCCTGGCTTTTAAGTGCCATTGAAAATCAAGTATTACTTAGAATCCCTAGACAAAACAATATGTACAGTTTCAACTTAGAGAACATTGTTCCTACTAGAGGTTTAGCTTGTTTAATTGCAAAGGCCAAGTTGATGAATCTAACAAATGGGCATAAGGAGGTTTGGTCCATGTAAACTTTAAAAACTTAAACCAACTTGAGAAGGGAAACCTTGTAAGTAGTATACCTCCAAGATTTTTTAAAATGACAACACCTGTGTGCTGTCAGAAAGGAAAGAGTCAACACAAGAGCATCTGAATGGCCAAATTAGTGAGCTCCTTAGTCAGACCCCTGTACACGCAGCTTTTACATATGGACTTATTTGGACCCACATCTGTAAGGAGTATAAACCATAAGACTTATTGCATTGTTAATCAAATATGAATTTTTAGCAGGTTTTAGTTGTTTGTTCATTTTAAGAACTAAGTATGAAACTAGTGGAATCCCTAGGACTTTATAATACAAATTGAGAACCAAATAAATCAAAAGTTAAACCTATTAGATGTGATTAATGGTAAACAAAATTCACGAACAGGGACATTATTGAATTCTTTCTATGTATCAAAAAGGAATCAAGAGGGAAACAGTAATGCCAGAGACTCCACAACAAAGTGTGAGTTGCTGAAAGGAAAAACATGGACCCTAATTGAGGTGATAGAACAAATGCTAGGCAGATTCATTTTTTACCCATAACATTTTTTTTGTGTGAAGTAGTTAGTTACTGCTGTGTTTAGTCCTTAATAGTATATTAGTGACCAAGCCTCAAAACAAGGACACCTTATAACTTATAACTAGGTAAAATTACCAATCATAAGCTATAAAAGAACCTTTGGTGCCTGTGACCATCTTAGACTACCATTGACCACTTGGCAAGTTTAAAGAAGAATTAGATGAAGGGTTTTTAGTTTGGTATTCTCAAAAAACGCAAGGCTTTTAGGGTATACAATTTAGAAACCAAGAGGGTTGAAGAAAACCTGCATATAAACTTCTTAAAAATAAACCTATAAGTTTGTAGGAAATGAACCTAACTTGGCCTGTTTTGATCTTGATTAGTTAACTGATTCAATGAACTATCAGCTTGTTACTGCAGAGAATAAAGCTAACAAAACTGCAGGTCCAAAAGAAGCTAATAATAGTGCAGGTACACAAGATTATAATAATGCAGGAAATTCTGAAATGAAGGCTGAACCTGCTCAAGAATACTTTGTACTGCCATTATGGTCTTTTTATACTTCAACTATCAAGAGCTCAGAAGCAAAGAATGGAGGTGAAAACCTAATGGGGATATTGATTCAAAGACAAATGAGGAGCCAGTAGATCAGGCACATCAAATCTTTTTGGAGGAACTTGAAAGATCTTATCAGACTGGGATCTACAGGCCTTTTGTAATATTTAGTCACACAAAGCATGTTTTTTAGGTATTTAGTCACATACAATTAAGCATAAAGTGACCAAAAGTGTTAATAAGTGTGACCATATGCTGTTTAAAGTGAAGAAATGTGTATTTTGTGTGACTATTGATCATCCAATGGCCACATGAATTTTATGTTTGTGTGGCCTTTTGTAATATTTAGTCACACAAAGCATGTTTTTTTGTATTTAGTCACATACAATTAAGCATAAAGTGGCCAAAAGTGTCAACAAATATTACCCGCATATTTACCACAATATTACAGGTCAAACCATAATAAAATAATTTACAAAATGTGCATAACAGATTAATTCAAATTAAACTTCGCAAAATATCAATCAAACATTCGAATTACAAGTTCAAGATAACAAAATGTCTACGATGCTAATATCCGATATCCTACTACAAATATTTAACAGTTACTAGGTAGAAGGGGGATGTCTAAGATGCTAATATCCGATATCCAGCAGATTGAGGAAACGGTTTAGCAGTTGAAAGAAGAGACTCTAGCAGAGCATCAAAACTCGTGTTTGTCACAGGGAAGCCTACTTCATTGGATAGTTCACTTAGCAGCGTCTGCGCAAGATTTCAGTATCCAAAAATTAGTTCAACTTTCAAACTTTCAAGTGTAGCATAAAATGAAGATTAACAAGAGACCTGCATACCTTAACGTTAATAGTATCATTCACGATAAAAGAAGTGTTTGCGGGTCAACCCAGCAAACTTTTGACCAGCAAGCAAAATTACTAGTTTTAACGCGAACCCATTTTCTGACCCATTTTAAACCAACTTGAACCCCACAGACACCAATTTGTCACATCTAAAAGGGAGTCTAGAGTCGAATTTATACCATTTTAATATTGATTCTGAAAAACAGTTACAAGTACTTAAGGTCTTAAGTGTGCATTTTGAGCCAAAGCAGCATACCAGATTACTAGTCATCTGGTTTTTGAGCTTTCATTGTGGTTGACCCATCAAATATAGAGAAAGGTCTTGCAGCAGTACTTAAGATCCTGCATATTTTGTGGTTGACCCATAAAAACTTACTGTAACATATTGACTACATCGGCACGATAAACAAGGAGCTCCAGCAACTATAGTTTTACGGGTTGTGTAGCTCTAAGTATGGCAAGTACACGTACTTAAAGAAGCAAAACATAAGAAAATCTCAAATAAGTTACTTACAGGTGGTTCCGCTGGAAACATGATATCCGCATCTGTACTCTTATTTTCACTGAAATCAGCAAAGAGGTGCACGATGGTGAAGTTTATTCTAAGAACACGCCAAAAGATATGTCAGAGGTGGAGTTGAGCCGCAAACACTAAAGCATATTTTAATACTAGAACAAATGCTCAGCCAGGTCAAACAACCTAAACATATCCCTGGCCCATTAGAACTAGCTTGGTAAATAAATGCATAAGTATGAAACTTGTCAAAGGCCATCCATTCACCACTGAGTCACTAACACACATATAAAGCAAAAACAAAATGAAGTCTAAAGAGTTGACTGAACCAAACTAACCATAGAGAAGCAATGTAGCCGACCCATTAGCACATTCACAACCAAACATCTGCAGAACCTTAACTCAACCACGTATTATTATTGCATCATAACCCATGACAACAGAACACGAAAACACAAACACTTGCAGGACCATAACAGATGCATAAAATAAGAAATGGACAGGAACCAAAACATCATTTTTCATAAACCCAAACAACTTGCATACCAAAAGCCCTTGTAGATCAGACATAGCAGACTTAAATCCCAACAGCATTAGATGCAGAACCACGAGCATAAACAATACACGTAACACTTGTACGGCCAGACATTGCATACTTAAAACTAAACAATAAAAGTTGTAGAACCAGACATCACATAAAAGTTGTAAAACTAAAATTCAATAACTAATCTAGTTTAGAACAAACTACAACACCACGCATTCGCTAACAAAGGTAATACAGATCAGACCAACAACATAATAATTTGCCAATAACAACCTATTAAAGCTTATTTTTGTGCTTATGTGGTTTCGGCTTATGTTTCATAAGTCCATTTTCTAACCTATATAGGTGGTTGGATAAACGTTGAAGTACCAGACTGAAGCGAGCTTGTTCAAAATGCATTATGGCACTTAAAGTTCCTGGAACGTCTCTCTACCAACTTAGAATTCCAAATGACGATGGTTACCCATGTATAACTATCAGTAAACTATTGCATAACTATTTAATTCATCTTTATACGAGACAACACATATACCTCGTCTGTAGCAGATGCTATTTCTGTTCGAGTACTCTTCCTCAATGATAAATATTTGTCACGTATCTACATATAAACTTACAGATATAAATACATAATGACAAGTCTGTACCAGAATTTAACACACGTATATACAAAAATCTATAGCTACATGGCTATAAACAGCATCAGCCTTGTCAAAACGCTTCCTAACTTCCTGCATTATACAAAAAATATAGTATAACATTTTTGTGGTGGCATAAATAACCATAATGCTTATAAGTAGTAAATATATATAAAGTAGTAAACTATGCAACCTTGATATCTTGCAGCTCAACATTACCAAAACGTAGTAACCTGTCGCTTAGTGTATGCTCAATCTGAAAAAGACAAATGCAGAACAACATTTAAGAACTAAATTTGATGGTCTCATTATGAACTTGTTGGTGTGTTTTTTAGTGATATTCACATAAGCAAGAAATTTGAGACCTGAGTTCTAAGATTTTCATTATATGTCCCTAATTCTTTTAACACATGTGCAAATTTGATCATATCAGGACCTGAGACATAAAAGGGTAGTTTACGTTTTGGCAAATTTGATCATACCAAGTAGTCTTAAGTGGCAGAACGTATTCACTAAACTTAGTATCCGTTTGTTGAACCATCCAAATCGACTGAACCTGCCACCATATAAACCTAGGATGTTTTTCCTACATTTTTTCTTTACGAAACTCATAAGCGTTTTCAATATATCCCTAACGAGGAATGTTGTTTTCTCACATTTATTGTTAAATTCACAATAACGTTTCGACTTTAAGAAAACATCACAATTAATCATGAGGAGGACAGTTCAGGATAAGAACGCTATAACTATCAAGCTGCTAAATTTATGGCTATTTAAACTATAACGAAGTTAAAAAATGTTGCCACTTTAATTTTATTTCTATAATAGTAATAGCACAAAAGATACGCACTGGAACCATGAACGTGGTATTGAACACGTTTCCCACGCTCTTTTATGTGCTTCTTAGATATAAACACAACCGATACAGATTAAACATGGTTTTCAATTATCGTTTAAACTGGAAAATGTAACCGCATTTGAACAAGAGCTATCAAAAGATATTAAATACAGAAACTTGTCATTCCAGTAGCTGAACGCAGCCGTAGATTCTAGCGTAAAAGAAGATAAAAACCAACTCGATCTGTAACTGAAGCAAATGAGATAACAATTTCAAAGCCTTCACAAAGTTACAATTAACTGCGAAAAATCGGACTGACCAGTAAAGTGGGAAATGTGACCTAGAACAAGTCCTAGAAGATCTATTTAAACTAATTAACATCAAATTAATATATAGTCATAAAACATAACCCTAACAACAATTTAGGTTCTTTCATTAAATACACGATAAGAAGCACAGATTGTTGAATTTAAACACACAAAAAAAATATATAATATAAAACCAAATGAAAGAGCAATTAAGAAACTTCCCTTAGTTCTTTCTTAAGAAAAACTCACTCTAAAAAGATATATATTAATATATTAAAATTACGTAGTTTTCCCGGAAAGTATATTTTCCCGGGTCGTTTTCCTCCCCAACGTCTTTGAGAAATGTGAAACCTCGCTTATATTAGATAATGATTTGAATGGGATTCTGAAGATGATTGGGTTTTCTATAACTACTAATTAAAAAGCACAATAAAAACAAACAATTAAAAACAATTAAACACTTAACAATTAAGTGAAACAAATGAAAACGCCGACAAATAAGCAAGTACCACTAATTTATACTCCTAAAAAATTCAAACTAAATTCTAACCAAATTAGGAATAAATAAACAAAAGAAAAATTTAAGAAAAAGAAAAACATTTTTTTGATTATTTATTTTATTTATTATGAAATTTAAAAACAATTTAAAATCTAATTAGAATCCTAAAAAATAGCAAATTAATAGATCCCTAAAAATTTAGAAAAAAGATTTTTAAGAACTTAGAAAAGTCCTAAATTAACATAAAAACTCAATAAAAACTATTCTTAACTATTAAAATAAAATCGTATTTTTAAAATTTAAAAAAAATAAAAGCTCAAAAGATTGAAAATAAAAATCTAAAAGGTGTAAAAATGAATTTTTTTCTGAATGTAAACCTTAAAAGTTAATTCTATAAAACTAAAAACTATTTTTGCGTAATTTTCTGAAACTTTTTCTATTTTTTATGAATTTTCGAAAATAAAAACTTAAGAAAAATGATTAAAAATAAAATACTTAATGAAAAATTATCAAAAAATCAGGAAAATTACTTTATGCTAGCAAGAACAAGTGAAAAATAAAATAAGCCAACAGCTTATCAAACATAGCTCCTAAATAAGGCCCTAAAGGCTACTGCTTTATTATAGAAGGAGAAAGAAAAATTGTTGATAAGTAATTAAATGTGGGAGAGTATAGATTGTGATGAAGCTATTGTAGCAAACTGTTAACAACACGTATGGTACTGTGATGTGGGATGTCTTGGTTCAAGGTCCTGCAAACCCACTTTTTGCTATTTTTTTTCCTTTCTATTTTTGCTATATATAACAAAACTAAATACCTTAAAACATTATGAAAAAACCTGATTTTAAAAGACAACTTAAAAAACTTCAACGCTTTTAGTCAAAAAATGACAAAATGACCTGAAACAACTTATTTATAACTGTCCCCCCCCCCCCTCCCTCAAAACGTGCTTTTTGAGCCTTGATAAAGCTATGATTCGCACTTAGAGCACTTGTATAAGAGCTCAAAATAAGCTCAAATTTAGAATTCAAAAGCTGTTACTAGGACTCCTTGTACTATGCTTCAAGCTAAATCTAATAAGCTACATTTACTACATTACTCTATACAATCGAAAATTATTTAAATCAAAGTAGACAAACCAGAAACATGTTCAAAGACCTCAATATCAAATTAAGCTTGATTACTTATTGAAAGCATATTCAAACTTTGAACTTTTCAAAACTTCTAACCATCGTAAATTCATAAAATCTAATATAAGAACATGTCCTACAAGCCTAGAAATCTAAATTTTAAAAACTAAATGTATAACTGCTAACTGTTCTATTTTTTTGAGAGAATTTTTATTTAGAATTTGAATGAAATTTAAAAGCTAAATGCACTTTAATAAATTAAGCTAAAATTTGAAAACTAAGACTCAATCTAAACAAAGCTGCAATAAACATAATCCTAGATGATTACCAAACTCCCCAAACCTAAAATCCTCCTACTAAACTATAGCTAAAAAGAAGCAGTAGTAACTTAGATACTACTGCATGATGCAATTGCCTAGAAGCACAAGATAAATTGCAGGCAAAAATGAGCTTAACGCCCTGCACTAGACACACTTAAATGAATGTGATCCCAAAGCAACAATATTGAACACCAACCGAAGCTAAAAGCCTGAATCAAATTTTAAGCCAAGCTAGAAAAAGAAAAGGCCCCCCTGGAGTTGAGAGCACAAGATATAAGACTCAAAATGATTTAAAATGCAAACTAAACCTCAAAACCTTTTCTAAACTTAATTAAATGTAAACATCCAACTGACTAAAGTAACTTCACCAAATAGTTTTGACTTTTGATAGTCAAATAAGCCTATGCCAAACACTCCTTCAAATTGTGACAGATTTGAATTAGCCTATGATTTTAAAAACTAATGATCTAAACCTAATTATCAGATACTAGATAGCTACTAACAAGCTTAACAAACATGGATTAACAATCAAATTAGCTGAAACAAAGATCTATTTAACTATGCTATCTATTTTTTGGATTTTTATGATATTTTAAGACAGATTATGAAAAGCTTAACTCTAATCAATATTAACTATAAACTAATGACTAATAAGCACTAACAGTCAATAATAAGCAACTAGATAGCTAAGCTATATAAGCAAATAAGAAGAATAAGCAAGCATATAAGCAATAAGTGATGATTAAGCTAAAAATGAAAAGGACAAAAGATTGAAATGAGAACTTACAGACTGTCTTAGCTAAACAAAGACTAAGTTGCTCTTAGAGCTTATCTACAGCTCTGGCTTATCATTAAATAAGCCAGTAAAGGTCCTTGGGATTCCTTCCTTAACTGAATCCCCTTCCATAGCTTAATAGTCCAAAGTTAAGGTAATGAAGTTCAACTGATTTTAAAACTTAAGTATGATTACAGTTTTGAATAAACAAGCTCAATCTCAAGCTTATAGACTTGAGAGAGCTATAAGAGCTTATATGAGCTTATGAGTAACAGTAGAAAACTATTTGATCTTATTAAGAACTTATAGGTAGAGTAAGACAGATTATTTAAAAGCAAACACTAAATTTCATTAACTAGAAACTTTGATTACATGATTGAAAAGAAAGTTACAAGAGATTTAAGCTGAAATTAAGCTACAAACTATTAAGCTAAAAAAACTAAAAATTAAAGGTAAAAGCTAGCTGTGGTGTGTGTGATAGTGAGTGCTATATTTAGCCTTGTAGAGAACCTTCTAGGAACTTGCTTGCATCCCACGCTCCTTTTAATCCAAACCGTACACTCTTCCAATCATTGGGAGCTCATTATTAGCCGTTAGATCACTCCTTGGGATTACACACTGATTTCCAGCAATTAGGGCACCCGTTTTGTGAAAATCTTGTGTTAGTAGCGTGAGTGATCCAAGAGTAAAAACCCACATCCATGTGCTTTACTTGCCATAGACACCGTTGATCTTTGCTTGAGAAAGCGCTAATTAGAGTACTTTGATTTTACAGAATCTAACCATCCATCAATGTGATGTAGAAACCACTAGATTGACAGAAAATCACCCTTCAATTGAAGAAAAACCCTTTGTTTTGACTGCAAAGGAGGAAATTGAAGGAGACGGTTAAATAGTGAAAATGGTCCTTTGGCGCCATTTTTACCCCTCTTTTTATAACTGAAAAGGGTAAAAATATCGTTGAAACTTTGGGCTATTTCTGCAAATAAAGTCCCCTCTTGTTTATTAAAATCATAGTGTAAAATAATCTATTCATAATTGGTCAGTTTAAGTCCTTGTGGTTTAATAAAAAGGATATTGGTGCTAGGGTTTGTGGGTCTTATGTAATGGGCCTTGTATCCGGGTAGGGTTTTTAAGGGTTTAAGGCCCATTTAAGGTTTAAAAGGGACCAATATTGCGTAAACTTTTTGAAACGTTGATGGGATTGAATTTGAAACATGTATATGGTTTTGGATTGATCCTTCTAGTGAGTAGACTTGTGTTGACCCATAGTTGACTGACAGATTAACTTATCTTTGTCTTAGCTTAGAGAATCTTTGGCTACTCTTGTGCTCTTCACCGATTCTCGTGTCCGTGAATGCCTAGTTTTTGGACGGTTACTTGTGAATTTTTTGGATAAACCGTACTGCACACACAAAACACAAAAACAAGTATATTTTTGCCAATATTTTAGTATTTTGGGCTTAAATGGTTTTTATATTTAAGGTATATAAACGATATGTTATTTTACACTTCTCAAAATTCCCGCAAACAAAAGACGAATGCTTGTCCTCAACGCAATATTAACATGCCTTATAGACCAAATATCCTCGAAACTTCCCCAAACATTAAAACCTTTGAAAAGTAGCAAAGAGTTTCTGTTAAGAGAGCTACAGAGATCACAAGTTATAAAACACCCAGAATTTCCCATTTGCCAAAACTATTTTTCTTTTATTCTATGAATTTTCTTGTGATATATCCCTAACCTACAACTTATTTGTGTTGACATAATGTATTGTGTTTATTTCATTACCTCATTGCGGTAACTTTATAGGATACATAGAACAACAAAGCACAAATTAATTGTCTAAAAGAATAACTTCAATCATTCCCGATTTTAAACGTTTGTTTCCAAATGCTAAGCTTAAAAATAAGAATCACACCGTAAGTACGAGCTAATCATGCTAAGACAACTTATAATTTACAACTTGTGAATTTTCATCTCCTTTCCACATAAAACATTATCTTAAAGAGTGAGTGTTTCAAATAATTTAAACCATTTAAGATCCCATTATTATAATAAGTTGAACATCCGATAAGAGGTCTTTACACATGGGCCCTTTTGGCTAATATGTATTAATCACTTAGTAGAATCACAACTCCAAAGCAAACAAAAACCTCCTTATCTAAGACATCCAATGTTCACATTGCTCCAATGAATGAATCATTCTTCTCACAACCCACCATCATCGGGTAGTGCTAAGGCTTTTGACGCCCCCATCTGGAGAATAAATAATCGAAGGGACGAATGAACTTCCGATGAAAAAAGCCTTGGTAGACTTTTGCAAACCTAGTTCAAAAGAATACCCTGCTTTAGACAAATGAGGAAACACTTTAACTATTAAATACTAACTTTGCAACATTATATTAATTTACTAATTACATTATTAGGGCTAGGAACCGTATCACTTTTCTTTCGACGACACATCGGCCTACGAGCCTCCGACAAGAAGCCTCGTGTACTTATAATGAAACTAACTCCTAAATTATACCAACCCCTCCTTTCTTATCGATGACACATCCGAGGAGCGAAAACCAGACAAATGCCCATAGTACTTATTGGCGATGGAGTTTGATATATTAATTATTAACACTAAGGATTTATAACTTCATCCTTATTTTTATTACACCAACTATATATATAAATTATTATTAACATAACTATATGTTAATCAAATATATATTAAAATATATATATAAATATATATATATTAACTACATTTTTTAACTAATAAAGACACATTATTTTTGCAAATTGAAAAATATCGTTTTAGAAAAAACCAAAGTAATAAACTTGAACTAAAATTCTTATTTACAAATGATTAGCTATTATCATCGATAAAGCTTTTTCCTCTAAATAAGTTTGATTAGACCTTACGAAGTAAAAACTCCTAATTTGTAAAAAATTAAAGAGAACAACGTAATAATTAATCATGTTTAAGAACACCGGGAAGAAAAACCAAAATTTATTCATCAAAAGCCTTTAAGTTTTTTCCAAATAAACCTTGTTTAGCATCCAATTCTGTAATCAAACACTACCATCTCTTATTCTTTGCAATTTTAAAATCTCTAATAAAAAGAGATTCGCAAATACGTTAGACTATACTAAAATCCAACTCGGCTATATTCAATAATCCTACTTGAGACTAGCACAAGTCTTCAATTACTAATGATTTCAAGTCTAGCATGTTTAAAGTCTACATGAGACTAGCACAAACTATCATCATTAATTGTTAAGGGAGAAAGCAAGAACTCTACACGTTCGATCGGGTCAAAAATTACTTCTTATTCTCACCAACGGAAAACCTACATTCGTGTCTTAACACTTATATATATTTTTTTATAACTAATATTTTTTTTTTCATTACTTCCTACAAATAAGATCTTAAAAATTTAAAATTTTTGCTATTTTTGTGGGAAAACGGGTACGTGAGAACAAAACAATAAACAGGCAACATCAAATCGATAGATTCCCTCCCCAAACTAAAACGAAACATTGTCCTCAATGTTTAAAGGCGGGTTCTACGAAAATCTAAGCCGTTTATGAATTATGCAAAGATAAACGTGAATCGATAAGATGAAAGGATATCGGATCTCCCCAAACTAATTTCAAACAAAGGATAGGAAGCTCAAGTGATACGGGACACAGAACACTGAACACGAGAGGCTTCAAAAATTGTTAGATCAATCCTGCAAAAATCACAAGTACAAACAACAAACAACAAGAAACCGGAAGAGGATAGCCACAACACATCACAACACATTATTTAAGAAAATAGAAAGAAAATGGAT
>BQNB010091735.1:0-26797 GCA_026074375.1 Tanacetum coccineum
TATTGGCCCATAGTGTTTTCTTTTGGGCTCCCATTTTTGGGCTGGCCCATTTGGATTTTTTTTATTTTCGTATTGAGAACAAAACGAGCCCAATAAACGAGGCTAATATTTTAATGCTTCTGACATACGTACGCTTTCATAAAAAATGTTGAATTAAAAAAAACTCTATTACCCAATAACTTTAAAATAAACGACGCAATGAAAAACCGACCTACGGTAAGTCAAAAAAAAACTCAACAAAAATAAACCTTTTAAATAAGACCCAACACATAAGCCCATATAAAAAAACCAAACTATTGAACATGAGACCGAGAAAATAAATTCGCACAAGAAAAAAAAATTAACGCTACAAAGATCGAAAAAATAAACCCGCACAAAATACAAAATATATATATATATATAGGGATGAGCACGGTACCGGTCCCGTACCGGTACCGTACCGAATTAGTGGTACCGATTTTTTCCCGAGCATAAATTAGTGGTACCGGTACCGGGAAATTGATGGTTTTTCCTGTTTTTTTGGGTAATTTCCCGATTTGGTACCGGTCCCGTACCGAACTAGTGGTCCCGATTTTTTTTTACTCGAATCATGGTACCGGTCCCGTACCATATACCGGGATTCGGTACCGTTTCGGTACGGAACCGGTACGGTTCCGGTTCGGTACCGGGATTCGGGTCTATATGCTCATCCCTACCCTACAATGAGGATGAGATCATGGCCATTGTTCGCGGGGGCAAGCAGCGGGGGGCACATTCCTGGTGTTGGACGGGTTTTGCCAGGACAGGGCACGATCATTCTTCCCCCATCTCAAAGCACGCACTCCGCCGACATCGCTAGGCTCAAAAAGAGGGAGAAGCGGCTCACGAAACAAGTGAACATGTTCATGAGGTTATTTAGGAGTGACGACAAGTTTTCTCAGATGCTTACGCAGCTTGAGTCACAGCCTGAGTACGGTGGTGGCAGCGGGAGTGGCGGGTGCGGGGATGATGAGCCAGGAGATGATGAGGACGGCGGCGAGGATGAGGAGGATGAGGACGATAGTTAGGGGATGTTGGGTAAGTATATGCTATTTTGTGTCTTGAAGTATATATTGGCGACCCTTATGTGAATATTTGTTTCCCCGTACGTTTAGAACATGTTATCTAGGTGAATATTGACTTGTATCTTGCGGATAATGGAAGTTTTGTGACTTCGTCACCCGTTTTGTAGATTATATTGTGTTTATTCGGATTTTGGACGTATTTAGCTTTATTATATCAAATGCGTTGATCGTATTGTGTTTTGGTACAAGTTGTAATGTATTTGGGTAGATTCTATATTGGTTTATACAGGTTTGAGTTTTGGTAGATTTTTTCCGGAAAAATTCCGGAAAAAATCTGGAAATCGCCTGCTGTGCAGGCTGTACAAAAAAAAATTGCAGACTTTTCCCGGGCGACATGTCGCCCGGGATAACCTTAAATAAATATTTGTTTAAAGATTATCCCGGGCGACATGTCGCCCGGGAAACATTAAAAAATATATATTTAAAACCTTTCCCATTCTTAGTAATAAATTATTTAATAAATTTATTTTAAATCTTTCCCGGGCGACACGTCGCCCGGGATTCTTAATAATAATTTATTTAATAAACTTATTTTCACACTTTCCCGGGCGACATGTCGCCCGGGATTATGCCTAATTAATTAATTAATTTTCGTATCCCGGGCGACATGTCGCCCGGGAAAACCATCCACCGTGGCACTTAATTGTTTGACTGAAACTATGTGGGCCCGGCGATGTCGCCCGGGAAGGAATCCCATTCGAGCTTTTCCGTTCCACTTATCCCGGGCGACATGTCGCCCGGGAAAGCTATCCCCAGCGACAAGTCGCCCGGGAAACCCCGGATTTGTCCCTGGGGATAGTGGCAAATGTTGTAGTGATTGGTACATTTGAGAAAGTATTTGTCTATTGTACGGCTTAAACCCTATAACTAAATGTGCTCCATATTGTAAGTAAATCGCCGTTTATAACAAGAATCAGAGTGTGCTTTCGCTGCTAATTATACTCTTAGCTAGCCTTTGGTTTGCAAATGCAATTAAAATCGCTATACGATTGAACGATGATAAGGAGAAAATAGATACAAATGGTTATGAAAATTCGAAATGTAACCTTCAAGTTCTCCAAATCGTAAGTCCGCCTAAAATGTAACCTTCATCGACATCTTCAGCTTTTGTTCATATTATAGACACAAAATAACGGCCTAACATTTTATTTCACGTACGATGATAATATTAGACTTGTTAACTAGTTGTTATCAGCAGAATATGCCGGAGTCAGGTGCAGACGTAGTTAACTTATACGTATGAATGAACTTGTGACTCGTGTCTTGTATCTTATGGTGTTTCATGTTTATTAGGACACTGGTAGAATTTTATTGAACTCATGTAACATGTAGTAGAACATGTCTATCAAACATAATGAAGTTATCCGCCCGACTGCAAACTTTCCTAAGTGCATTTGGGGAGATCAGTTTCTTAATTATGACGAGGTATGTATATATATCATCAAAAATAATAATTGTTCATGTATGTTTACAACTACTCGATGACGAGTTGATAACTCAATAATGCATGTAACAGGTTGAGGAAGAAGGGATAGATCAGATAATTGAACATCTGAAAGAAGAAGTGAGGAAAGATATAACGGTAGCTCTAGATGCTCCAACGGAACATACGAAGTTGTTAAAACTAATTGATGCAATTCAGCGCCTTGGTATAGCATATTATTTTGACGAGGAGATTAAGCAAGCGTTGCAACATATCTATGACACATATGGCGATGAATGGAACGGTGGTAGCTCTTCCTTGTGGTTCCGTCTCATGCGTCGAGCGGCAAGAATCACCTTATGAGCCCTGAAAGTATCGTCCTTAACACGAAAAACAATATCACTACCTGTTTCACTCTCCAACAAATACTTGAAATCTTTCTCCATTCCTAATGGTGACGGAGTGATGGTTAATTTTTTGTTTCTGATGCAATTTTGAACCCGGACCGTACAACAAAATTTAAGTGAATCATCCTTGAGATAATAGAATGACTCCAAACTTTGCTTTGTCATAAAATGCCTGAAACCACTAAAATAAATAGGATTCATGATACTTTGATGAGGAGCAAATGCTATACTGAATATGCTCGCACAGAAGACAAAAGAAATGAGGTTTTTTAAGTTAGAGTTCGATTTTCAAGCAATAAGAAAAAAATAAGTTTAGTACATACAATAGCAAAAAGTGGCAAGTATGATACATTTTCAAGCAATTAACCCTAATATCTAATAAAAGAATTTTTTTTTACACATACCGCACTCTTTCTCCATTATAATCTTTATTAGAAATACTTTTAACATGGTGTATTCCTTTTCCACTCTGATCCAACAAGGTAAGTTCACACGAAGCTTTCACATTTGGAGCTTCATTCGCCAAACCAAAGTACACCGACACGTATCTGGTATTCGTCAATCTTTTACCATGAGGATAAAAATAAATTGCCCAATCATATCCACCAACTGTAAAAGGCTCACTAGATACAAAACTTTCTGCGTCCTTCCTCTTAAGTCGAGAGTATTCCTTGACATCGAATAGATGAAAACCATCGATAGTCATTGACATGATCAATAAGTTTAAGAACTAGTAACTGATCATAGCATTTGAAAAGTTTTTTTTTTGAACTTATAGCATTTGAAAAGATGGTTTACAGGGTTCTCTTTAAAACCTAAAAAGTCAACACTCTAGGCCCAAAACCCAATTTATATTTCAATATTGGTTCATTTCGCAGGCCCAATAACATTTAAAAACTAATGAATATCTTATCTTAGTTTTCTACGTTCAATGAGCTTTAGAGAGGACGGCAGGACGCTCAGTAGACAAAATTTACTCTAGGGATCAGAGGCTGATCTTCCCCAAGAGCTCACGTCGACGTACACATGGTATTTAGCACAACATTTTTGCCAGAAAAACATCTTGATAAAAGCTTAGGCAACTTTAAGTTATTGGCGAAAGCTTTTATATCACTCAAAACCTCATCTATGTAAAAAAAATGGAAAGAACTATTGAAGTTATGTTTTTACAATGATTTTTATGGAAAGAAATTTAATGTGACTAACAAGGGATAATAACGAATTTAGTTAAAAGGTTTTTGTAGCTCATGTAGACGTAGGTGCAAGTAATCAATCACAGGTTTCTTTAATGTTGTGCTATTAGAAACTGGTCCTTAATTGTTGTGCTATTTAGTAACTATACAAACTTTTTTTTGTACAAAAATGTACATCTTTACTTAATTCACGTTGTTTACGACTCATTGCCACTTTCATGTCCTTGACACTTTTCACTTTCAATTCTTTGTTCAGTTTGTTCTTGTCCCGGGAGTATTTATATGTGTACACTGAATCAATCACAGTTTCACCCAAAAACGAGCATAGTTATTAAGTTTTAACTTTGTTCACACACTCTTAAACTACACCTTTTTCAAATTAGACTTGAACTAACCTCTTAGGGAAATAACAGGGGGAAACATGGACATTTGGCTCGGAAAGCCAAAAGGGGTGTTCTTTTTGACTGTTGATGATACATCTGTTAACTATATAACCTAAAAAACAAGCCAAAGTCTTGAATACCACATCCAATTTGAGACGACCCAATCTTGATAACCCAAACCCGATAACAGGCCAATATTGAAATGATAACCCAAACAAAACCAAATCGTTTTACCCAATCAATGTACATCTAAATTTATAAATGAGTCGCTAATGAGAATGTGCTACCTACGGCCAAAATTCATGGGCCAGCCATAGTCGATGAGAATGAGAAGCTACACTCCTTAATTTTCTGATGCGATCTTTTGGAGAAGCTCTGATAGCAACAAAGGACATGACTTTTCTATATATTTGTACCCTTCCGTTTTGATGACCGCTGCATATTACAACATGTAAACTCATCATAAATTCATTCAACAAGTCTCAATAATCGTTAAAACTTAAAATGTACCTTTAGCACATTGCATGTCTAAATATATTTTGTTGTCCTAACGAAATAGCTATATGAGCCTGCCTTATCAGTTATCATACACACATGGTTTTGGCCCTTAATAAAAGAGAAATTGTGTTTTGAAATTGCTAATAATGGTCATTGCTTTAACCTTGTTTTCTAATAACTAGCGTAACTAAACACACACCTCGCAAATTCGCTACAGCGAAATCCATACAGATCGTTTTAAGCTGAGAACAATGGTGATCATGGGCAAGAGAAAGAGTTGTTGCCACTACATCCACATTTAATTCTTCATACAACTTTGCTTCACACAACTGTTTTAATCGATCTAGACCAAAACGATCAGCAGCAACCAACAGATGCTGAATCATGTGTGACATTGAGCCCACACTTTCTTGTGAATCAGGAAGCTTATCAGAGTATATGAAAAAAAGCATAGCCTACAAAACACAACCACAAATGATACCATTAACGCATGAACAAAATTAAATATTATAGCTTTTATGACCGACTCTATATTACCTAGAAAACTATGGTTTTCCATATCCATTAACTCCTACCTCATCCAAAGCAGGAGTTTCCAACAATGCCATAGAATTGTGCTTTAAACACAGGAGAAAACGAGCAGCAAGAATCACCTTATGAGCCTTGAAAGTAACGTCTTTAACACGAAAAACAATATCACTACCTATTTCACTGTCCAACAAATATTTGAGATCTTTCTCCATTTCTGGTGGTGGTGGAATGATAGTAAATTTTTTGGTTCTGATGCCTATTGATCAACCCGATCCATACAACAAAATGAAAAGTGATCATCGCATTGAAAAATGTAGATGACTCCAAATATTTTTTTGTCATATAATAGCCTGCAACCCCTAAAAGAAATATGCTCTATAATACTGGATGTAAGAACAAATGATTTAGAGTATATACTTGCACACAAGACAAAATAATAGAGCATTTCAGTTGCAGCATCTTCAGGCAGCATGACAAAGTTAACGGGCCGGGGAAAACTTAAAAAGAACTATCTATACAGTTCTACTTCCAAGATAGAGATCGATTATTTGCGAAAATTGTGATTAGCGAGACAAGTCACCTACAACATTAAACTAGATTAATTGCTTGAAATCTACAGCTAAATACTATCACTAACTAGATTATCTAAACATATAACAATATAATACACTTAGTTAATTCAGAAAATTCAAAACCATTACAAAATTTATAATACTCAGATTTTGGTAGTACGACATACCAAAATGGGTTATCTCTGATGAGAACGATATAAAGGTTATATCTAGTAGTAGTGTGACCCAATTCCACTCTGATCCAACAATGTAAAGTTCAATACGATGCTAACGCACTCCACACCATATCGTCAAAGCCTAATACACCGAAACGTAATCTGCATTGTCTATACAGCATGAGAGATAAAAAAAAATTGTGCCCAAATTCATAACCCACCAACTGCAAAGTGTCACGAGATATAATAACAATCCTACTTCCATCACTTAAATCGTAGATTACTCCTAAACAGTAAATTAGATGAAATCCCTATGATTGTGGTTGACATGATCAATTACAACCAACTAGTAATGAGATAGTAATTAGAAACGATTGGTGTCTATGGTTCCTCTATTAAACCCCTAACGAGTCCACCACCTTGGCCCAAAACCCAATTAATTTCATTTCGTGGGCCCAACAACATTTAAAACTAATGGATATCTTAATTATCTCTCTCTCTTCTCATCTCTAAGCTCACAGCCCCATCATTGTGTGGCCACTTGCAACCACCACAACTCGGTTAACTGCAAAACTAAGCTACTTGATTCCCTACTCCCTTACTCCGCTGGAACTTAACAACAACATACATGCCCCAACTTGTAATTAACAAAACCCGTATCTAGAAATTTTATTTGCAAGATTCTTGATATGTTATTGATTATCGAGTATACGGCTTACTAGCATGGACCTACCATCATGACTATACGCGTTAACTAAAACATTATTCATATTGAAGCTGATGATTGAACTCTGTTCCTGTGGGGTTGTGATGAGATGTTTGAATACAGTAATATAGTACAATAAAAATATAAATGTATTGTGTTTTATGTTTGTAGAGTTAAATATTCCTATAGATTTGTAGTATTTGTGTAATATCATTCCGTAAGTGATAAATTATGTGTTTGCCAAAAAGAGTTTCATTAGTACTTTCGAGGGGAGGGAAAACAATTGTTAGAGAAATTATGTATGTTTTGAGGGGATCAATGGGATGAATTTTTCTAATTTGTGGAGTGTCACCTCTTAGGGGGAGATTGTTAGAAATCCCAAATAGGATCGTCCCTCTCCACGTATTTGAACGTGTCTAGTCTCGTATCCACTTATTATTAAAATATAGTAAGCTAACTGGGCTAAAGTATATAAATGCCACATGGCAAGCTCATGGAAATCTCGGTTATATTTGTATAAAAGCCTCTCCATCACATGGAGAGGGTGTTTGGTTGATTCATTTTTTAACAAACACACAAAAGTGTGTTTTTCACCCTTCCATTTTCCTCTCACTCTCTCTAGCTTTTCTCTCTCTAGAAATACAAGTATTAGTGTGTGATTGAGATACAAAGAGGAACCAACAATATGTTTGAAAGAAAGCTGATTCTGACACATCTCCCAAGAAGAAGACCACTTCTCCTAAGACCAAGACTGTCCAAGTCACAACCGAAGAATCTACACAGAAGTCTAAGCGAGTCAAGAGACCTGCCAAGAAACCTACTGCAGGTGTTGTAATCAGAGACACTCCTAGGGAGTCTGTGTCAAACAAGGTGTTCTATCTGAAGTTGCTCTATTTGAAGTTGCACAGCAGAAGAAGACCATGGAACGAAGTAAGACAGACTTCCACGGCTCTCGTGCAGGTGGTTCTGGTACAGATGAAGGAACTGGTTATAAACCAGGGGTTCCCGATGTACCCAAATATGATTTTGAGAGTGATAAAGAATCTTGGGGAAACAATGAGGAAGAAGATGATGACAATGTAGGGATCAGAGGCTGATCTTCCCCGTACACATGGTACTTAGCACAACATTTTTGCCAGAAAAACATCTTGATAAAAGCTTAGGCAACTTTAAGTTATTGGCGAAAGCTTTTATATCACTCAAAACCTCATCTATGTAAAAAAAATGGAAAGAACTATTGAATTTAATTTTTACAATTGATTTTGTTTTAAGAAAGAAATTTTGTGACTAACAAGGGTAGTAAAAAACGAATTTTAAGTTAAAAGGTTATGTAGCTCATGGTAAGACCGTAATTGCCAAGTATTTCAATCACAGGAACTAATGTTTTGCAATTTAGAAACTGGTCCTTAATTTGTTGTGCTATTTATTAACTATACAGAACTTTTTTTTGTAACAAAAAATGTACTCCTTACTTAATTCACCTGTTGTTTACGACTCATTGCCACTTTCACGTCCTTGAAACGTTACACTTTCATTCCTTTGTCATTTGGTCTTGTCGTTGTATGTATATGTTAGCACTGAATCAACACCTGTTTCACCTCCAAAAAATATGCATACTATTAAGTATTTTAATTTGTCACACACTAACTACACCTTTCAAATGAGACTTAACCTTAACCTCTTAGGGAATAAAGGGAATCATGGTACATTGTGTGTTTCCGGAAAGCCATGACTGTTGGATGAAACATGCCTGTACTATATAACCTAAAAACCAGCCACATCTTGAATACCAAAACCAATTTGAGAAGCGACCAATCTTGAATCCAAACCCGATAAACAGGCCAATATTGAAATGATAACCCAAACAAAACCAAATCGTTTTACCCAATCAATGTACATCTAAATTTATAAATGAGTCGCTAATGAGAATGTGCTACCTACGACCAAAATTCATGGGCCAGCCATAGTCGATGAGAATGAGAAGCTACACTCCTTAATTTTCTGATGCGATCTTTTGGAGAAGCTCTGATAGCAACAAAGGGCATGACTTTTCTATATATTTGTACCCTTCCGTTTGGACGACCGCTGAATAACACAACATGTAAACATATCATAAATTCATTCAACAAGTCTCAGTAATCGTTAAAACTTAAAATGTACCTGTAGCACATTGCTTGTCTAAATATATTTTGTTGTCCTAAAGAAATAGCTATATGAGCCTATCTTATCACTTATTATACACACATGGTTTTGGCCCTTAATAAAAGAGAAATTGTGTTTTGAAATTGCTAATAATGGTCATTGCTTTAACCTTGTTTTCTAATAAGTAGGGTAACTAAACACATACCTCGCAAATTCGCTACAGCGAAATCCATACAGATCATTTTAAGCTGAGAACAATGGTGATCATGGGCAAGAGAAAGAGTTGTTGCCACTACATCCACATTTAATTCTTCATACAACTTTGCACACACAACTGTTTTTAATTGAATATCTAGACCAAAACGATCCAGCACACACCAACGGGATTTTTTGATTTGCCCCCCCCCCCCTTGAATCATGTGTGACATTGAGCCCACACTTTCTTGTGAATCAGGAAGCTTATCAGAGTATATGAAAAAAAGCATAGCCTACAAAACACAACCACAAATGATACCATTAACGCATGAACAAAATTAAATATTATAGCTTTTATGACCGATATCTTATATTACCTTGAAAACTGATGGTTCCATATCCATTAACTCTACCTCATCCAAAGCAGGGTTTCCAACAAGCCCATAGAATTGTGCTTTAAACACGACAGAACGAGCAGCAAGAATCACCTTATGAGCCTTGAAAGTAACGTCTAAACACTAAAAACATAACACCTACCTATTTCACTGTCCAACAAATATTTGAGATCTTTCTCCATTTCTGGTGGTGGTGGAATGATAGTAAATTTTTTGGTTCTGATGCAGCTTTGATCAACCCGAACCATACAACAAAATGAAAATGAATCATCCTTGAAATAATGAGATGACTCCAAACATTGTTTTGTCATATAATACCTGCAACCCCTAAAAGAAATAGGCTCGATAATACTTGGATGAAGAACAAATTAAAGAGTGTATACTCACACACAAGACAAACAGAATAGAGCATTTCCAGTATTGCACATCTCAGGCCACATTGACAAAGTTAACTTGCCGGGAAAACTCAAAAGAACTAGCTATACAGTTCTACTTCCAAGATAGAGATCGTTTATTTTCGAAAATTTGTGATTATCAACAAGTCACCTACAACATTAAACTAGATTAATTGCTTGACATATACAGCTTATATACATCACTATCTAATTATCTAAACATAATAACAAGTATATACATCTTAGTTTTAATTCATAGAAATTTCCAAATACCATTACAAAATTATAATACTCATATTTT
This sequence comes from Tanacetum coccineum, assembly GCA_026074375.1. Lineage (NCBI taxonomy): Eukaryota > Viridiplantae > Streptophyta > Magnoliopsida > Asterales > Asteraceae > Tanacetum > Tanacetum coccineum. The sequence continues at coordinate 10,400 of BQNB010091735.1, forward strand.
GTAGTTACACATACCAAAATGTGTTATCTCTGATCATAACGATATTAATGTTATATATAGTATACGTTGACCCATTTCCACTCTTATCCAACCAAGGTAAGTTTCATACATGCTAACGCACTCCCCACATCCATTCGTCAAACCTAAGTACACCGAAACATAATCTGCATTGTCTTCACCATGAGGATAAAAAAAAATTGCCCAATCATATCCACCAACTGCAAAAGTGTCACTAGATATATAACTTCCTACATCCATCTCTTTAAGTCGAGAGTACTCCTTAACAGTAAATAGATGAAATCCATTGATGGTCCCGTTACATTATCAGTTTCTTACCATAGTAATGAGAAGTATTTGAAACGATGGTTTCAGGGTTCTCTTTAAACCCTAACGAGTCACCACTCTTGGCCCAAAACCCAATTAATTCATTTCGTGGGCCCAACAACATTTTAAACTCAATGGAAATCTAATTTTCACCTGTATCTCTCTCCTCTTCTCTTCATCTAAAGCCACAGCCCCATCAATTGTTGGCCAACTTGCAACCACCACAACGTCGTTGAACTGCAACAACTAAGCTACTTGATTCCCTACTCCTTTCTCCGCTAGAAATTACAACAACATACATGCCCCCAACTTGTAATTAACAAAACCTTTCTTGAAAATTGTTTTTTGCAAGATTCTTGATGATTGTTATTGATATCGAGTATACGGCTGACTAGCATGGACCCACCACATGACTATACGCGTATAAGCAACTACAACATTATTCATTTTTGAAGCTGATAATTGAAACTTTGTTCTTGTGGGTTTGATGAGATTTGGATAATAGAGTACAAGAAAGTATATAATGTATGGGTTTATGTATGTAAGTTAAATACATTCTATAGATTTGTAGGATTTGTGTACTATATCATTCGTATGATTATTTGTTGTTGTTTGCCAAAAAGAGTTTCATGAGTACTTTTCGAGGAGGGAAAACAATTGTTTGAGAAATTAAGTATGTTTTGAGGATACAATGGGTATGAATTTTTCAATTTGGAGTGACCCTCTTAGGGGGAGATTGTTAGAAATCCAAAATAGGATCGGTCACTCCACGTATTTTACGTTTCTATCTCGTATCCACGTAGTATTATTTAGTAAGCTAACTGGGCTAAAGTATAGAAAGCCCATGGCAAGCTCATGGAAAGCTCGGTTTATATTTTGTATAAAAGCCCTCTCCACACATGGAGAGGGTGTTGGTTGATTCATTTTACAAACACACAATAGTGTGTTTTTCACCCTTCCATTTCCTCTCACTTCTCTCTAGCTTTCTCTCTCTAGAAATACAAGTATTAGTGTGTGATTGAGATACAAAGAGGAACCAACAATATGTTTGAAAGAAAGCTGATTCTGACACATCTCCCAAGAAGAAGACCACTTCTCCTAAGACCAAGACTGTCCAAGTCACAACCGAAGAATCTACACAGAAGTCTAAGCGAGTCAAGAGACCTGCCAAGAAACCTACTGCAGGTGTTGTAATCAGAGACCCCTCCTAGGGAGGTCCTGTGTCAAACAAGGTGTTTCATCTAAAGTTTTTGCTCTATCTAAAGTTTGCACACTGAAGAAGACCATGAACGAATTAAGACGACTTCCACGGCCCTCATGCAAGGTGGTTCTTGTACAGATTAGAAACTGGTTATAAACTAGGGGTTCCCGATGTAACCCCAAATATGATTTTGTATAGTGCTAAAGAATCTTTTGTGGAAACAAATATGAAGAAGATAAGTGACAATGATAAAGAATCAGATGATGAGATAATGATGAAGACATAACGATGATGAAGAAACTGATAGTGCAAGAACTAAATCCATAGATATGATTAATCCTTTATCCCAATCTTACTAATGAAGAACAGACTGAACAAGAAGAAGAAGAGTATAATGATCAAAGAGTGTATACTTCGCCAGATTATCAACTCACTAAAGAAGAAAAGATTGATGATGAAGAAAAGATGGATGAAGAAGATGAAGATGAGGTTACTAAGGAGTTATACACGGACATGAATGTTAACTTGGGAACTGAAGATACTGAGATGAAAAATGTTGAACAAAGAGGAGAAGAATAATATAATGCTTCTTAAGGCTCAGGACTTTGCATAGAAGAGGAAGATGCTCATGTGACACACACAACTGTCCATGACACTCAAAAGACTGCAGGAACTGAGCATAGCTCTTCTGTCTCTTCTAATTTTACAAGAAGTTGTACCTTAATAACCCTATCTACCTGATGGCAATGAGATTGCTTCCCTGATGGACACTTCAACCGTTCCTCCACCACCTCCTCCTGTCATTCCTTCTCCACATCACTCAACAATCACTCAACAACAAACACCACATTCCACAACAACACAACAAGACATCAAGTAAATAGTACAAAATCCCTTACTTTGCGTCCTTATTCCCGGTTTTGTTCAAGGGTATCTAATTTGTGAAACCAAAATGTCTGAGTTCAACAAACAAGTCAGTTTGCTGATGTTGTCCCTCCTTAATCCCGGCATTGTGTTGATAACTATCTTGCTTCAAAGATGAAAGATCAAGTAAATATGGTTGTTCACCTATAATCAAACAAGCTCAGAGAAGAAGCTCAAACTGAGAATCAAGAATTTCTTAATCAACTTCGTACTGCAACCATTATGCAAATAATCAAGGAGCAGGTTCAATATCAAGTCTCCAAGATCATGCCGCATATTGAGAAGTACGTAACAAAAACTCTAGAAGGTGAAGTGTTGGTTAGATCAACCAATCAACCTCAGACGTCCTACGCCGTAGGAGCTTCACTTTCAGAACATGAATTAAAAAAGATTCTCATTGACAAAATGGAGTCCAATAAATCGAAAACCAGATCAGACATTCAGAGGAATCTCTACAATGTATTGGTCGAAGCTTACAACTCGGACAAAGACATCCTTACTTCAAAAGGAGATGGTTTGTCACATTAAAAGATGACGAGATGAACACGGACAAAGATAAAGCCCCTCCGCTGTAATCAACCGAGGGACAAAAAGAAAAAGTCCAAGCAAAATCTGAGTCATCCAAGGATTCCTAGACTAAAAGAAAAGAAGTCGTCAAGTTCGCCAAAGATGCCTCCTAAACTCAACATGAGTCTTCATGCACGTCTGGCACATGTAGAAAAGAAGCAAGTCATAAGTCATTGAAGACTTCAGGAGTACAACAAGATCAAGAGTTTTGACACGGGTGCTAATGATGCACAACCCCGACACGTAGGTTACCAAGGATGACTGTTTCAAGAAACCCTGAAAGACCTCCCAACTCCTAATTCAGATGGGGATAATAGACAACTCATAGAGTCCCGCAACCTCAAACATGGATTAGTGAAGTTGCTCATGCTGAAGAAACCACCTGACATATATTTGACAGTTTCAATGATACTTCATTTGATTTCTCTGCATTTATCATAAATCGGCTTAAGATTCCCAATCTGACTCAAGAAATTATGGTTGGACTGGCATTCAACCTACTCAAGGGCACTTGCAAGAGTCTTACGAAATTAGAATATCATTTTGAAGAGTGTTCTAAGGCTATAACAGAAAAACTTGACTGGCATAACCCTGAAGGCAAACCATGCCCATTCGATCTCCGTAAGCCTCTTCGTTGATTCCAGATCATCGAGTACGTCAAGTTATCCCTCAAGATTTCTTCATCAACAATGACCTGGAATATTTAAAAGGTGGTGAGTTAAGCAGAAGATACTTAACTTCAGTCACAAAGACAAAGGCTGCTACTTACGGAATCAAATGGATCAAAGATATGGTATGTAACATGTGGACACCAGTGAAAGTGATATATGATAAGTATGCTTACTTGGGGATTTCACACTGGGGACCCAAACATCAATGATTCTACGGGTATGCGAGCAACTTAACTTCTTCTAAAGATGTTTATTCCAGAAGACGTCTCATTGCAGTTACGAGACTTACAATTAAGAAGAAGTATGATTATGGTCACATGTAAGAGATCGAAGCTCGCAGAGATGATCAGACATTCAAAGAAGGTGATTTCCTGAGATTTCGCCTACAAGATATAGAAGACATGATCCTACTTCTTGTTCAACGGAAGCTGCCCAATCCTGTCGAATCTGAATGAACGTATTTGATTGAACTGTCATTACAATGTACACCAGACGAATTGTCAGTTCAAAAACGAGTTTGAAGATCTTTAATTAGAATGTCGAAAGCTACCAAAATAAGCTCAACTTCAACAACCCCAACACAATATATGAAGATCTCATAAACATGACGCATACATGCATAATCTACCCACAAGGAATAATATACATAGATCAGTACCAAAGGAACAGATTGATCCGCACTGATGAACTTCACAAGTTATGTGATGGCACACTCGATGATGTTCGGTCTTCACTTTAAGATATTACCTCGGGAATAAGACTGGAGTATCGGCCAAAGAAACATTGGAGTAACTCTGAGAAGAAGATGGCTCGGGTTAAGATTCAGAACATTGAAAAGCAGCTGTTTGAAGGAGTTTGATGCGAAATCTGGAAAAGTTTGTTGGTGGTAGAGAGTAAGAACGACCTCAGGCTGTTGGACGGACCATATGAATGATATCATATTTCTTCATCATCTTATTTAGGTCCATCCTCTCCGTATATAATAAAAACTTGTAGAATATGTAATTATAGGTAGTGTAGACTTATGATGATAATAGTGGAGTGCGCGAGTTACAAGATTACAAGAATTTTACTGCTTGATGGCATTTTATATACTGGTAGTTCACTGTCCGAGTCCTTACCAATCAATTAAGAACATACTCGTTGGTTCAAAGGGTCACCTGCCAGCCCAACTAAGCTCACTAATCTAAAGGCAAAGATAGGACATTATTTGTGATCCTGTTGGTCCAGATATATAAAACGCGATATGGAGAGCCATCCCAATATCTAGATCACTTGGTTAGTCTCACTAGACCCAGTTGAATGATGGGTCACATATTCAAGCACATAAACAAGTATAAAATGATAAACACAATTAAACAATCAATGATAAATTAAGCAATCGAGATTAAACAAACTAAACATTGAATATTCATTAAGATGGCTAATACCCAAGGGTATTAGCCCATAACCATTGTAATAATACAAGTATAATCAAAACAACCAAGGTAAACTAACCGAGTTAACGAACGATACCAAAATCGAATGATTACAAGCGTATAGGAATTACACGGTGTGTTTTATGGGATTAGATTAGATGCTTAACCTTGGCTGCTCTTCGCCTCTTAAGAAAATCGAATTTTGTTTATGGTATAGAGAATATGATTTTGCACACTGAAAACTCGTTTTTGAGTCTTCTATTTATAGTCTCCGAAAATGAGTGGATATGCCGTATTGAATGTGGTCAATACGGTGTATTCCTTGAAGTGCGCGCTACATTCACAATCAATCAATAATAACTGTCTTTAATCACATTTAATGCAGGATCTTTGATTGTTTGACCAGGTGGATATGACGTGTGTATTCAGCAGGATAAGTCTTATTGGGTGTTGTACATACGCGTTTTCTTGTGAAGTCTAGGCGCTGATATGCCGTATCTTCTTTGTTGGATACGGCGTTGATGTATCATTTTGTAGGTGTTATTTATGTATCAAGTTTTACTATTTATTTTATGCCAACTATACCTAAAAACAACACTTTAATGGGCAGTGTACTTGGTCAAGATGTAGCTTCGTTGGTAAGTAGGGTGTCGATCACTAAGAGCGAAGGCATTAATTCCTAATTCTATCAGTATTTTAGTTATCTATGTTAGTACTAAATTAATCTAATTTATGTTAAACCTAAACTAATGATAAGGGAGGTTTCAACCTGAGAGATTGGCACGAGTTTGGGTATCTAACCTAAGGTTTTGATGACAAGTAAAGCAATAAACAGACACAAGAAGATTAACAAATGATAGAGAAGCAGTCAAACACTAATGTAAGGAAAACGTAGCAACCATGAATAATCTGATAGAACGTATGTTTGTTTATTAGTGCAATGATTGACTTATCTCGAAGGGCATATCATTCCTAGACTTAGGCGGTACTTCTTCCTAAGACCTAGACACGCTAATTCTGGCATAATTAGACGCATCCACATAAAGTAAGCATTTGTTGATTATAATATATCTTAGGAGATTAATAATGGTGCCCTTATTAAACCCTGGCTTATGGAGACTTTACCCACTTACTGCTTAACGACTCTTTATATACTAGTAGTCTACTATCCGAGTCCTTACCAATGGAATAAGAACGTACTCGTTGATACCAAGGTCACCTTATGGCTCAACTAAGCTCACTAAACTAAAGGCAAGGATAGGTCAATATTTGTGATAGGTTGCATACTTAAGCACGTAAACAAGTATATATTGATAAATATAATCAACAATCAATGATAAATTAAGCAATCAAGATAAATAAACCAAACATTAGATCTTCATAAACATGGCTGATACCTAAAGGTATCAGCCGATAGTCATTGCAAAAATACACACAGTTTCATATATGAACGATTAAAATAAAGAAACCTTAATCGAACGCGTATTCGGTTGCACGACGAGGGTATTTGGGTTGCGTAAAGATTTACAAGAGTTTTCCTATGATCATGTGGGCTCTTTTTGGGTTATATGCTTTCTATTCGTCTCATGGATCGACTTGGTGGGTTTGGGATTCACTTGCTACCTAAATATAACGTTTTGGGTCTTTATTTATAGCATCTGGAGGAAAATGGTGTGGTCGTACGCCTATATCAAAGCGGTGGTTAGGATACGGTGTATTGATTAGAGTTTGTTCAGCTCTCTTTCAATCCTCCATCCCGCCATACCCTCCCAGTTGTTGTTACGTTGAGACAGAGCATAATACTAATTACAACACGTTCCTACAACTCGCTTGATCTTTGGCGTTTCGACCAGTTTCCAGATGCTATAATAGAAGACCTAAACTTATTTTTAGGTAGGCAAGTGAATCCCTAATCCACCAAGTCGACCATGAGACGAATAGAAGAGTCAATTAGGAAGGTCAGGCAGAATAGAAGCCTACAAAAGTTGCAATGGAAAAATCGTGTAATCTTTAAGCAAATACCTTTAACGCGTTCGGTTCAAGCTTTTATCTTTCCTGAATACGTTTCAATTTATGAAACTGTGTGTATTTTGCTATTGGAACTATCGGCCTGAGATATTTAGGTAATTCACGCCTTTCGTTTATGAAGATCTTAATGTTTGGTGTATTTATCTTGATTGCTTTTTTTCTTCATTGTGTGTTGTTATTTTTTCAATTTATAATCTTGTTTATGTGCTTAAGTATGCAACCTATACACAAAATTATTGACCTATCATTGCACTTTAGTTTAGTGAGCTTCGTTGAGTCATAAGGTGACCTTGGTATCAAAGAGTATCAGTGGTATTCCATTGGTAAGGATAAGATAGTTGATACTGTATTCTAAAGTGCAGTTAGCTAGTAATGTAGGGTGAAAAAAGATATTCAATGAGCTAGGGTTTAGTATAGTGCTCCTTTATTATTTCCTAAGATATGTATGTATAATCAACAAATGATCTATTTAGCGGATGCTTTAATTATGGCCAGATTTTTGCTATCTACGGTCATTTGACGATGTACCCGCCTACGACTAGGATTGATTTACAACTTCGTGATAAGTATATCATCGGCTCTAAATCTTATATATCATTTATAATGCGTTTGGCGTTCTGGATTAGTTTGAGGTTGTAGTTTTCCTGGCTTGAGTAGTTTGACGGACTTACTCTATTTATTGGTTAATCGTCTTGTGTTAGTGTTATTGCTGTACTTGTCATCAATTCTTAGGTTAGATACCAAAACGCAGTGCAAGTCTCTAAGGGTTGACCATCCCTTATCATCTAGTTTAGTGTTTTACATAATTAGTTTCATTTAGTACTAGACATAGATAACTAAAACTATTGATAGATTTAGGAAATTAACGCCTTTCGGATCTTAGTAATAACTTAGGTTTAACATAAATTAGATTAATTTAGTACTAACATAGATAACTAAAATACTGATAGAATTAGGAATTAACGTGTTCGCTCTTAGTGATCGACACCTTACTTACCAACGAAGCTACATCTTGACCGAGTACACTGCCCGTTAAAGTTTTATTTTAGGTATAGTTGGCATAAATTAAATAGTAAAACTTGATACATAAATAACACCTACACAACAACACATCAACGCTGCGCCTAGACTTCACAAGAAAACGCGCACGTACAATACCTAATACGGCTTATCCTGCTGAATACATATGTCATATCCACCTAGTCAAACAATCAAAGATCCTGCATTAAATGTGATTAAAGACAATTATTATTGATTGATTGTGAATGTTGTGCGCACTTCAAGGAATATGCCCCAATACACCGTATTGACCACATTCAATACGGTGTATCCACTCATTTTTGGAGACTATAAATAGAAGACTCAAAAACGAGTTTTCAGTGTACAAAATCATATTCTCTATACCATAAACATAAAAGTCGATTTTCATAAGAGGCGAAGAGCAGCCAAGGTCAAGCATCGAATCTAATCCCATAAAACACATCGTGTAATTCCTATACTCTTGTAATCATTCGATTTTGGTATCGTTCGTTAACTTGGTTAGTTTACCTTGGTTGTTTTGATTATACTTGTATTATTACAATGGTTATGGGCTAATACCCTTGGGTATTAGCCATCTTAATGAATATTCAATGTTTGGTTTGTTTAATCGTGATTGCTTAATTTATCATTGATTGTTTAATTGTGTTTATCATTTTATACTTGTTTATGTGCTTGAATATGCGACCCATCATTCAACTGGGTCTAGTGAGACTAACCAAGTGATCTAGATATTGGGATGGCTCTCCATATCGCGTTTTATATATCTGGACCAACAGGATCACAAATAATGTCCTATCTTTGCCTTTAGATTAGTGAGCTTAGTTGAGCTGGCAGGTGACCCTTTGAACCAACGAGTATGTTCTTAATTGATTGGTAAGGACTCGGACAGTGAACTACCATTATATAAAATGGCATCAAGCAATAAGTGGGCAAAGTCCCAATGGGATAGGGTTTAACAGGATCACCATTGCTTTAATCCCTAAGATAGATTATACCTAAACTAAAAGGATGCTTTATGCGGATACATTAATTGTGACAGAATTCAACGTATCTAGGTGTTAGGAAGAAGTACCGCCTAAGTCTTAAGAATGATATGCCGCCTCGAGATAAGCACTCATTGCACTAAATAAACAAATAAATGTTTAATTGGATTTAAAATGGCTAATATAATTTTCTGTCATTTGGCTTGACCGCTCTTTTATCTTCTGATTATCCTCTTGCCTGATTATTGTGTATTGAATTAATTTTAGTCACCACAAAACCTGTGCGCTGAAAACCCCCTTTTATCATTAGAACTAGGTTTAGCAGAGGTTTAACGTTAATTAGAAATAACATAGAATTAACTAGACTAATTAGACTAAATAAAATACTGATAGAATATAAGGTTAACTTTCTCGCTCTTAGCGTTCGACACCATACTTACCACGAAACTCTATCTTGACCGGGTACATTGCCCGTTAAAGTGTTGTTTTAGGATAAGTCGGCTATATATAAATTTAAAACTAGATAATCAATAATTACAACCTACATGGCAGCACATTAAGTTTTTGGCGCCCTGCCGGGGAGTGAAATTTTTTTAAGCTTTACTTTAGTAGTATTTTTAACCCTTATCTAGCTTAGCTTAGAATAATCTAATTATTTAAATTCTGTTTGTATTAATTATGTGTTTAATTGTCTGTTTAATTATGTGTTTAAATTTCTGCATTATTTAATTGTTTTTCAAAGTACTATGTTCTAGTTGAACACCTGATATGGCGTATCCACCAGTTGGATATGACATATCAAACTTTCTACCTAGATACAGCGTATTGAATTATGCAATCTAAACAACGTATCCTGTTCTTCCAAACAATATGGCATATTATGCAAATTCAATACGATGCACTGACCTTTAGAAGATCCAAACAGCGTATTCAAATCAATTGAATACAGCGTATCGATCACCTGATACAGTAACAACTTAATTTTTTTTGGTTTCGTGTTTTGTTTTCTGTGTTCTCTCCCATGAGGGCACACCCTACTGATCGTTTGTGCTTAATCTTATGTTGGGAATAAATCTTCATAAGAGTTAATACTGCCAAGGTATAACTAACAGTACTAATAGAGTTAGTACTGCCAGTACATACTTAGTACTGCCAGAGTGCAACAATATGTAACTGGTGTGGGTTCTTTCCATGCTTCATAATCCGTCCATGGTTTTTCATGTACCCATGGTACATCTTTGTTCCATTCGTAAATCCAATCGTCCTTAAATTCTTCATAAGTCTTGAATCCTTCAATGTCTTTAGTAAGGAGATCAGGTCTATCTTGAGTAGGTAATTGAACTCTTTGAATTTTTCGCACAACGGTGTTTCATAATCGAACAAGTTTTTTTCAATTCTAAAGATTTCACCGTTTCTCGTGGTTTATCATCTTGATCAGTTTCTCTAGATCAGAAGGTTCTTCATTGTTGGCTCAATATCGTCACTTACCAATTCAAAAATCCCATTAAAGATCTTTTCCAAGCTGTATGTATATATTCCATGCGTCTTGTAGGTTACACAAATTTGAGGCCAACCCCAGTTTTTTGAACTTAGGGATTTATTAGGGTCCCACTTAAACATAATAGTGTTAATTTTCTGCTGGTGAAGAGAAGGCAGTAGTATTTTCTAAGAAATTTGACTGTTAAATCGACCCAACTACTCAGTCGATCCTTTAAAAATCTCCACTCAACCCAATTCCATGCATCTCCAACAGTCTTACAGTAACGATAGGAAAACAATAACTCTAAGGTTTATCCTGATTTAAATTACGTTTTTCAATTTGGTCAATTAATTTTTTCAAGTATTCGCTTTGGATTTATACATACGTTAAGCATTTTGCAAAAAGATATTTTTATATATATAGTTAAGGCTAATTGGATAATATTCTAAATAAAGTAAATTATTTTCATATATTTTTTTTTATATTTTTTTAAATTTATATATTAGATATATTTTAATTTTTATTATATATATATACAGAAAATAAGGATAAATAGATATTTTTTCAGATAGATAGAGTGAGGCGTACTTTAGGAAAAATGCGCCGGCTTTTCTGGAAATTTTGTGTTTTTTTCCGAATATTATGATAAACTAGATAATTACAAATACACAAGGCATATAATCAGATAAAATACAATTCCAAATGATTTTAGAACCAAAGACTAGCAGCTTGGGGGGTTTTGGTTTTGGTTTTTGAAATAAGATTCTGTTTGTGAAATTTTGAAAGTGCGGCGTACTTGGGTAAAGTACAGCATACTTTCTGGGTTTTCAGGAAAACAGGCGCAAAAATAGGATGTGCGGCGTACTTCCTGGAGAAAAATGATTTTTTGGTTTCCGTTTGCCAAAAAACGGTACGGCGAGTTTGAAAATTTTGTGAAACAAAATAGTACCTAAAACAAGCAACAAACTGATAACAACTTAAACAATTCCCCGGCAGCGGCGCCAAAAACTTGATATGTGTTTTCCAAGCTTTAACTTTATAATACTAAAAATACCGATTTTTACTAAAAACACAACACTCAGGAAGTATACCCGTTCGTGTATAGTATAGCTTTAGGTAAGTCCAGGTCATTCCACAGGAATTGAAGTTTTCACAGTTTGTAATTAAGGTGCTAAGGCTAAAATGATTGTCACGAATCAAATTAACCAAGACGAGCATATATCGAATAATGCGAAGAAAGCAATGAAGAGATGATTCAATCAAATGATTAAGGTATGTTTGTTTAGGCAATGATCACTTAGACAATGAAGTGTTTGGAATAGTGTTTATAAGTTTAGAGAATAAAGATTTCACAAGTTACAAATCCTTTCGGCCTTTATAAGTTATTATAACCAATATATTAAGTGGAATGATTAAAAACATATATAAAATAACCCTTTCGGCCTATATTCTTATATAAAATATGTTTTACCAATTCAATAAACACATATCCAAACGCTCTATATCCAATATCACATAGTGCCCAAACAAACACAAGATTACTACTCCATAATCAAATAAGTAATAAAACACATTATGAACTCAAACAATTCAATAATAATCATATTTAAAGGATAAACAAGATTATACCAAATTCCAAGAGAAAATGATGATGATTTCACAAGAATTACTCAAGAACACTTTATTATATTCAAAGTAAAACCTAGAAACTATGAACAATTCTGTCACAATCGCTTATAGATTCGAATTACACTTTACTACTACTTCCTTGGATTGATTAAAATCTAGAAATTGATGGTGGGGAGTGGCGGTAGTTGATGGTGGTGATGGTGGTTTGAAGGGGTGTTTGGATCCTTGGTTTGTCAAGCCAAGATCACCAAAAACACCTATTATAAGTGATAGAAATGAAGTGGGGAATTATGTGTAAGGATATGTCAAATGAGAGAGCCAAGGAGGCTATTTATAGGTTTTTCAAGGGCCAAAGTACGCCGCAAAAACTTATTTATGCGCTGCACATAGGGAGTTAATGTACTTAGCATTTAATTGCATTTAATTTTCTCCACCGCCTCAAAAGTGCGCCGCACTTTGGGTAAAACCGCCGCACTTTGAGGCGTTAAAGAAATTTTCAGGTGAAAAGTGTGCCGCACTTTCTGCAAGTACAATGTACTTTTTGTTATATTCAGCAGTTGGCCTTTTGTATGGTTGTAGATAATTGAATTCTGCTCATGTGGCCGCTTAAACCAACTAAAACGGAGTTCGTATGACCGAGTTATGACCAAAACAGTGAACAGGTGTCGGGAGATCATTCAGCTATTTAGCTTAAATCACTCCACACTTAGCTATTGCTTGCCCTCAAGTAATTAAAGCGAAAAAACAAGATCATTTATCATGACGTAGAGAAAAAATCATTTTATCATTAATAAGTGTTTACCAGTTTTATAACTTTTCAGGCATAGACATATAAAAGAGCACCTCACATAGGGAAAGTGTTTGTTTTTGAATTCACACGAGTCACTCAGATAGGGTTTTATATTTGTGAAGTCACTCAATTGCACAGACATAATCTAGGTCGCTACCATATGCTTGTACTAGACACATAAACATGCCCGTTGCGGCATGAGAACCTAGACAGAAATCTCAAAGAGGTAAAACGTGATAACGATAGAGGTGAGCAGCAGATACTTGATTCCATGTGCCAGAACTTTGCCTTATAGTTTTGAGCTTTATTTTTTTTCATTTCTCTTTTTTTTCAGATACTGCGATAACTAAGGCTGGCACAAAACTTCTTCTTCATCGAGCACATTTTTCTAGCTCTTGGGATACTTTAGGGATCTCAACACTAAAAGCGAGTGCTGCAGATACATGATTGCATAGGGATTTATTTCACCTCTTATCATATGACTTTGTCTATAAATTAACCTCACTGCGGTCTAGTAAATGATGATCAAGCACAAGTTCTAGAGCTACTAAATTACCGGCCCACTCATATAACTTTATACCAATACCAATGCTCTAAAAAAGGCGACAAAGACCATACGTACACATCCGTAATGACGGAATAGACAGATATGACTGCATTCAACCCTAACTCGAATAAGCTAAAGGCAAAAATTATCTTTGGTACCAAAGGTGGGTACCCGAATTCCTTAAGATCTAGAGGCGAACCTTACAATTTAAGTAGGTTGATTTTTGTGCTAGTTAAAATGTCAATCCGGTTGGATTTGCCTTACTAAGCGTATGCATTTTTAAGTTTTTGGAAAAGCAATATATAAAATTTTAAAATTTTTTAATTTTTCAGAAAATATCAGTTGAAAGTTTGAAAATTTCTGCAGGGCAAACATGTAGGGACATGATTAATTTTTCCTATTTGCTACCCCTCCACACTTAAGTTGAACATTTCCCTCAATGTGAGAACTTATAAATATAGAAAATAGGGAAAATTAAGGGAAAACGGTACTTCCCGGGGTTCTTAAGTTCTTGGTTGAATTCTAAAGAATATGGCGTGAAATGGAGCGCCAAGCATGTGTATTCTACCACATGTAATATAATACTCCAATTATATAAGTCTCCAAGTGTAAAATGCCAACCACCAATCCAAGCTCCATCTGTTTTATTTAATCTGCAAAATAGACACAACTACAAAAAACATTAAATACTAAAGCGCACTTTCATAGGCACCATGGTTGCATTTAGTGTATGAAACAAGCCTTTAAACCGCTCGGTGTCCCGAGTTGACGAGTTATAGTCTCGTGAGGGTTTCCAGCGAACACACCCACAAAGTTCGATAAATTTCTTTTTGGATGCAGAAATCGAGATACGCGACACACCGGCCGAGTGCGTGACATACTTAAAAACTGCAAAGTTTTTTGTTTTTTTAGTTTTTTTATAGGTTTACTATTACTATTATTATTATTATACTTAACTTGATTTAAGATTCCTTAATGATACGGTTCAAGTGCGAATGATCCACTCTAAAAGCTTGGGGGTATGGTATTTTTGGAATGTACTCACGGAAAGGATATTCATTTGTTTTTACCACGTGATAGCCCTTTTTTGATGTCTTAATAGGTTTATCTTTTTTAGTTTTGTTGTTAATGATGATAGAAGCTGGTGGATCTTTTTGAGTTTTCGGAGAATCATCGGACTTTCTACTCCTGGTGAATACGACATTCACTTGCTCAGTGTGAGCTTGAGGAGGAGGTTGTGGTTCAGTCCTATCGGTTTGTTCTGAAGATATGTTTTGAGATTTTAACCAATCATCCATTTTTCTTTCCATCTTTTTAATTTTAATTTGGAAATTCTTTTCATGTTGCTTTATTTTTAAAATCATATCATTAACGTTGTTCTTGAAAAACATATTTATAACTCTTTGATCATCCAAGAATTTAGTCATTAATTTTTCAAAATCAATTTTAGATTGGGGTTCTTGGTTGATAGGTTTAGACTTTTTGTTAGGTAAAACACCGGTGGTTTTACCATCGTCTCGATCAAAAAGTTTATCATGAATGGTTCTCATGCTACGGATACATCTTTTAAAATATTCGAGATCATTTTTCACATCATTGTTTAAATTTGTGAGCGATTTTTCAGAATCATCAGGATCATGATAGGATTGATGAGAGTACGAATAATGAGAATTTCGGTTTTGATAGCCTTCAGATTGGATGTCATTGGCTTCATGGCGTTCACACATCGGCGTGTCATCGTTCAGGTGTTTTGTAGAAGCGTTTCCCTCTTTAAGCTCATTGTATTTGTTACGTATATCTTGCAATTCTTCATTTAAGCTTATAATTTGAGAATCCACAGCCTTCAATTTTTCCATAAATCGAGAATTATCAGTATTACTATCACTTCCATCTGCAAAAGCAACAGATTTTCGATGATGTTCGTTTTTAGATTTAATGGGCCAATAATGTTCGAAAAGGACTTTATCCTCGAGAAATTAAAAAGCTTGATTTGGACTTTTGTAGAGGAAGATTCCTCCAGCCGTTATGTCCAAGATTCTTTGAGTGGGTTCGTCTAGACCGTGATAGAATATTTGAATAATAGCTCCTTTGGTCAGACCGTGCCCATGACATTTTCGAAGCATGTTCTTAAGTCGTAACCAGGCTTCAGTTAGACTTTCACATACGTTTTGAGAGAAATTTTTGATTTTGTGTAAAAGATGGTGAAACAATGAAGGTAGAAAGAATCTGTTTATAAAAACTTTTCTCATTTGATCCCACAATGTTATAGACTCTTCATTGAGTTTGTTAAACCAGGTTTAAGATTTATCGGATAGGGAATAAGGAAATATCATGAGCTTGACAACTTCACTTTGAGTTTTACCATATTTAAACATGTCGCAGATTGCGAGGAATTCACGGATGTGGTCATGCGGATCGACCCACAAATAACCATCGAATTTATTTTTGCAAATCATTTTCATGTGGGTACTATTAATAACAAAGTTGTCATCAACATCGATTTAAACAATGGCAGAATTAGGAGTCGGTGATACAGTCTTAGCACTTTCCCACATAGGCTGATCATCCGGATCGAGAATTATCTGTTTAGGTTCAACATCCTCTGGATAGTTTTAATCTTATAAATCTTTGTTTTTAAATTTTTATTTAATTTATATATTAGATTTACTAGTTGTTTTCCGAAAGATAAGGGATTTATACATACTTTAAGTATTTGGCAAAAAGACATTTTTATATATATAATTAAGGCTAATAGGATAATATTCAAAATAAAATAAATTATTTTCATATATTTT